>CM062206.1:452500-500000 GCA_031216445.1 Lateolabrax maculatus
TGCAACAGACGTTCAACACTTCATAATGCCTCTCAGACTTCTATAATTCTTCTCTGTCGCTGCATGTTTCCTGCATCGATAACCTTCATGTTATTGTTCTCAGCGTGCCACGATGTTTGCTTTTGCTTGCAGTACATGGCTTGAATATCTTTGAATGTCTCCCTCTGAGTCCATTCTTTCTGTCTCTACTCGATCATAAAGCTCAGAGGTGTGTGTCCTCTAACCTACAGGCTGCACAGTGTGTTGGTCCCATCCAGCAGTTTGTAGCTAAACACACAACTCTGGATATAAATTCTGTCATGTGGGACGGTTTGTGTTTCTCTTCTGACAATAAATCCCAGTGATACTCAAACACTTGTTTTCTGCTCATCTACGGCTGTTTAACCAGAAACACTGTGGCCGTTTCTCACATAAACAAGAAAGTTGACCTCACCTGTTGGTCTGTGTGTCATGCTTCTGGGTTCACGCTCCCTCTGAGCCTTGTATCAGTAGTCTGGGATCTTTTCTTGCTTTTTAGTAGGTAAGAAATTATGGGAAGCAGAAATAAAGAAGGAAAAAGACAAATAAGAGATGAGAACAAGAAAGATTAGGAAATGTTGACTGTAAAACAGCAAATTTGCACCTGCAAAGTTATCAGTGACTCTAGTCGACTTCTAGAGTCTGCACAACTTTCAGACTCTAGAATTTGTGCAGTAAATCAGTAAACTAGTGCAGTATTTCCTTCTGGTAAAACTCTTGAGTTGTGCCGGTACTTGTGACCTGAAACAGATCTGGGCGATGAGCGAGCTGCTGATCTGCTGCACTGCCCTGTAAAGCCCCACCGGTGTCCGGGGAGAAGTCTGCGTCCTGTTGGGTCTGTGCTTTGTCTGACTCACGCTGACTCGCAGTCAGATTCCCAGAGGCAGCGCTCGGCTTGTCAAACCGCTGCTTCCCGTGTCAGAAAACAGACACTTTGGTGTTCTTCTGACGGCACGCCGATCAGCAGACAAAATGGTTTCCACCCGACTTTGGTTCGGTTTGTTGTTTTCTCTCCATACTTCAGGCTTCAGAAACAAACCTCGCTCAGCAGTCGTGTCTGGGAAGATGTTTTCTTATTTTTATCTTCTGCTCACAAGTGGAACTTTGAAGATGGAAGCTTGTGTTGTTAACTCCACCACACAGGTTGACCCACATAAGGCAGCTACTGAGGAACAGAGCAACACCAGCTTAATGATGCCAGATAATGGGATCACAGTTTAGCACCAGTTTGACTGGGGGGGGGGGGGGGGGGGGGGGCTGCAGATTCGTCTGAACTTACTCTAAAGTAGTAAAGTACTCCATCACAGTAACTATGAGAAAGTATCGCTACACTTTCCACCACCATTACTGCTCCAATAACAACTAGTCACTGTGATTCTTTTCGAAATGATCTTCATGAAGTTATTATAATAATTACAGCCTGCTGTCAGTCGATCACAGTCGATCTTTGGTCTTTTCCCTCTGAAGATGATTGGTGAGAGTGCACAGCTGAACTGCATTCATTCATCCATTCATTCACAGAGGACAAATTAACACATACTGGTGTAGAACTACTGTCACTAACTGCTTCACATTACACCATCTTCATCACTCCCTCCTCATCATCATACAGCTTCTTGTTAATGTGACATGCAGGTAAGAAAAGGACCTGTTTATTAAAACTGAATCAAGCTGAATACCAACAAGGAACAAAATCAGTTTCACAGTCACTGACATGTAGAACACAAAAGTATATGAGCACGAAAGACTTGGATCATTGATCATTAATCTGCAGGATACACCAAATCAATCAAGATTATATAAACAATGAAATTAAGAGGGAAAAAAGGATATTAAACCCACTGAACATGAGAAAAGAATGAAGAGACAAAGAGTGAGGAGACGAGGAAGGAAGGACACACACACACACACACACACACACACACACACACACACACGCGTGCCATGTGCTTGTAAACACACAGGTGCGATGCTCAGGCAGGCTGTGAACAGGTGAAGCGACCTGCTCCCCAGATTACAGAATGATGGACTGCATGAGGCTGTGAAACAAAGCCTCACTTTCAGATTAATCATCAGAAACATGGGTGCTGAGGGAACCGGCCCATGTGCTTTATTCATGATTCATCAAACTCTAATTACCAAATTCCATGTAAAAATTAATCAAAATATAATTAAAGCATTAATCTTGAGGCTGCGGTCTATCAGTGCTGCAGCACCATCTATGGATCCAGGTGATTACTCAGGCTGGAGTATCAATCAGGCTGCTATTAAAAAACACCGTTCAATCAGAGCTCCTAAATGATTGTGTTAGGGTACGACGTGACGGGGGTGCAGAGGTCCTCGGACTCACCTGTAGCTGGCGGCTCACCACCTGGTTCACCTGCAGCCCAGCTGGTCCACAGCAGGCAGGTTTACCTGGACTCAGCTAGGTGACGCTGTGACAGAAGAACTGCAGACAGCAGGATACATTTCACTATCATCATCATCTTCATCATCATCATCATCTTCATCATCATCATCAGTATTGTTGAGACCGAAACTAACATCTAACACATATCAACACGTTTGAAGCTCGTGGGTCCGTCAGCAGCAGCAGACTGTCAGATGGATCAGGTGTGCCAGCTCGGATCAGTGGAGCTGATGATGAGGGTGAACGCGGTGGTGATCCACCAGGCTTTGGTCTTCAGGCTCTGTGGTCCATTAAAGGGCGCTTAAAGTATTTTGACTGGAACGGCTTGTTATAATAGTCTGCCAATAAGGCGAGAGAGGAAAGCCGGCAGAAAATTGCTAATTGCTAAATTTGTAAGTTAATATGTTATTGATTGAATATGATCTGTTATAAATAGCAATAGATAGAAAAGTGTCTGGATGATATTTTTTATTTAAGTTATTTATGTACCCTTTATGTAGCCAGGACTGTCAGCACTGTGTAAGTTTAAAGTGTTAATATCAAATGGGAAGTCATATTTTCTGCATCACCAGCTGACTGTAGGTTCCCAAAGCGCTGCTGTAATTACTCGGCTTCGTTCGCTGACGTTAACGTACGGCTCAACAGGTTTACTTATATATTGTGTTCCCTCGGTTGAGAATCGATATCGCTCAGAGAGAATATCAATATATAAAAGAGAGCCTCCTTCCTGACACACCTGCTAACCCATTCATCTTAAATCTCTTGTTCTATCTGTTCCATCAGTCTGAAGGAGGTTTGTAACATCACAGTCATGTCCTGTTCTCTCTGCAGGTCGGACTGCTCTCTCATTTCTAACTGAATCACAGTTCTGCTGCAGTCGAACATTTGATCAACATCAGTGTTATTTCATGTTTCCGTGTGAAATAAATAATGTAAAATAATGCATTTATTGAGAAGAACTGGGGATAAAACCCAGATCTGTCCTGAGTTTACCGGCCGGCCTCGTCAGCGTCTGCAGCTGAGGGAAATTGAAAGAAGCCGATGTGATGTGTTGTTCCAACCTCTCCAGCCTGACGCCGCTGCCTCTCGGATGATAAATAGAGCTGCTGAAAACATCTCATTTGTGAGGCCGCTAGCTCCTCAATTGAAAAGCAATCAATACGCCCATTAGCTCCACTGCCATTAGTTTCCAAACATGTGAGCACTTTCCAAACACCCTCCGAGCACAAAGTCATTCAAGCAAATATTTGTGGACAACGTCTTCTTCCACACAGCAGCACATGGCTGCAGGATGCAGCAGACAGCAGGAAGGCTCCCTTTAAGAAATGTTACTTTCAGTTCTTAGATATGTTTGTACTAAATGCTGAATAAATGTCTCTAAATGATAAATGCTTTTATTTCTTCTAAGATTATTTCATCCAGTCAAACCTGATCCGATGGTGACATGGCCAATCATCTTATTCAGAGATGGGCAGTTATTCAATTAAATGTATTTAAAATATCTTTAATTACTTCTGAGTATTTTGTAATTTGTATTTTGCTGGGAAGAAAAAAAAATGTGTCATTTGTAACAAAATTCTTTAAGAGCCTTTATTTGTGTGTTTAAAATACATTATTTCATTTTATTTAAACTGCAGAAAAAAACTAGTTTGTCTTATCTGTCTTTGGCTAAATGCAAGTGAATCACGTGACATGAGCAATGCGCTCACTGTGAAGCTCGAGGAACGAAGCTGCTTTGGTGATGAAGGTATTTCACCAGGATATGATCAGATGTTCAAAGTAAGGCGAGTTTACTGAAGGACACGAACATACAACAGAAGAAAAGAGCAATTAGGAGACGTGTTGGTTCTGCCTCTGTCCCCTGTTTCCTTTGGACTTGTTTCTGCTGTGGACTTTTAGTTTTCCATGTTCTGTTGTCTCCCCCCCCCCCAGCTGTGTCTTGTTCTGTTGTTTCTGTTTTATTTTGTAGTTGCTTTTCTGGTCTTGTTTCCAGTGATCTCCACTTCCTGCCCTTGTATTTCCTGCCTTTGTAATTGTCTACCCCGTCCTGATTAGTTTCACCTGGCTTCCCCAGTACCTGCCCCCCCAGCTGTGTCTTGTTCTGGTGATTGGTTGTCTGTGTGCTTATATGTTCCTGGGTGTCTTCTGTTCTTTGTCTGCTTCTTGGTATTTGTCCCTTATGGATTTTTCTTCCTTCTGAGTTTTTTTTTACCTTTATTTAATAAATCATTTTGAGTGTCCGTCCTTTATCTGTTTGGATCCTTTCCCCGTGTCCCTGTGCTCTGAACATGACACACGTGCTCAGATATACTGACGAGCCTGTAATGTTAACATAACAGTAACGCCCCAGTCGTGCTCAGGCGGCCTGCAGCGGCAGCTTCTTGTGTTGGTCTTCATACGCACACAATTGATATGAAAGCAGATCGGAAACAGCTTACTTAGCTCTGTCCCAAAGTGAAGAAGCTCTGAAGCTCACTCTTCAACACGTTATCTCATTTGATTCATTCATATGAAAATTAAACTAAATGTTTCCAATCTTCGTGCTAAGCTGACGCTGCTGGCTATAGCTTCATATTTAAAGTGCAACATTATTAAAGGGATTAAATCAAGTTAAATAATGTAAAAACTTTAAAGTGAAATAACTCAAAAGCCAAAATGAATATCAGAAACAACAGGAAACAAACCTGCTTAAACTGAAGGGTGAAGGTGTGGCTTGTGACCGTCTGACCTTTGCTGTTTTCTCTTTGGAATATTATATTTGATTATTTGTTCGGGGTGCGAGCCAGGTTTCTCTCCTGGCATTTAAGATTTGTCAGTCAGTTTTGTTTGTAGTTTTAATCTTTTAAATGTTTACATCATGTGTGGCATTAGGATGCACATACAAGCAAAAATGGACACATTAATGACCCTGAACAATCTGGAAAAACCACACATTCATATATTTAAAGTGTTACAAAATCACCCAAATCCCAAAGTCCATAAAACTTAATATAATCAAAACTTCCACTACGGTTTTTCTTTCAACTGTTAGTCCAAGGTTACTCTGCCCAAAGAAAAAGAAAAAAGAAAAACGGCTGTTAAGTTCAGGTCTTGAAAATAAATTCAGTTATTTTCCGACCACCAAAACACACAAAAAACACTTTTAAAGTAAAAGAAAGTTGCTCACTAACGGAGTCAGTCAGCCAGTCTTAAAGTCCAGTCCTGGTTGTTGCTTCTGGGTGGAGGGTGAATGATGAAACACACGGATCAGAGGCGATAGGAAGTAATGGAGGGATGTAGAACGGATCGATCGGTTTGTAAAGGATTTGACGACCTTACTTTGTTTTTCAATCGCACAAACGAGTGTATACTCTGGCCGATTGCTCTTCTGCTCTCTTCTCTCCTACAACAATGAACTACAGATATACAGAAGTGAATTGAACAGCGGCACGAACCAGGATGAACCGGTGAGTTTCCGGGGATGTGCTCAGGTGGTGGAGTAATGAGTAGCAGGTAATCACAGGGTGCAGCGACAGCTGTACTCCAGAATATGCTAAACACAAATATACACTGTATATGTACTTTGTGTGTGTGTGTATATATACTTCCATCCTTCGAATTGTCCTCACTGCGAAGTACAATGGAAGAATCTGTGGTTTTCTGACCCACACCAGTTCTCTGAGTGCTCTGTGTGCATTAAAGCAGTCAGTGAGGGTCAGTTAATATTTGCTTTTGTCCCTAACTTTGACCAGACTGTAGTTACAAAGCACAGATAAAAAAACATGGAAAAACCAGAACATCTGGAGAAAAGTCTGATGAGTAACACAGACGTAAAAAGACAAACCCAAAGTTATGAGAGAGGGAAACATGCAATTGATAAAACGTCCATCTGCTTCATCAGACAGCAGCAATGATGTGATGATGGTGGGACTGACAGCAGCCATCAGTCCTCCATGTCCAGTGTTTGTATATTTAAAGAAATGCGTCTCCACCAGCATCCTAACGGAGGGATTTTCTCCTGTCTCATCACTGAGGAGGGTAAACTGCTAAACAGCTCCACATCTCCTCCTCCTCCTCCTCCTCCTCCTCCTCCTCCTCCTCCTCCTCCTCCTCCTGTTTCACTTCCAGAACTTCATTTCTATATTTTTATTGTTTTGTCTTTACGAGAGTATTGTCCTCGACGCCCTCCGTAGGAGTGATGTCCTGGGACTTTTTTACGAGCACATTCCCACTTTTATATGTATTTTCCTGTAGATTAGGCCAAGTGATGTCACTGGTCACCTTGGAGACGTGCCCCTCCCCCCGTGTGATGCTGTTTAGGGTGACATAGCAACAGCAGCTGACTGCTGCTCATCAATCATACGCGGCTGCTGTGTCTGTTTCCAGCTCCGTGTCCGTAAAGCCAAATGTGCGGCGTGTCTGTACCTGGTGGCAGAACACAGAGCGCGATGAGGGAGACAATAAATCTGGATGGAAACGAGATGCCACCGCCCGGAGACGCACGCTGATGTTGACAGAGAATCTGCTACACTGGTGGTGTCATTAGCGACGGCGGCCATTACAGCGGCTCGTCTCCGGCGCACGTGTTCTGTCCATATGAATATGTATGATGGGACTGAGGCTCTGTCCCTCCGTCCTGGAGCCCAGACCGTCAGAATCACATGTCCTCCATGGTCTGGAGTCGCTCCTGATCCTCAGTCACAACCTGAACACTTCACCTCCCTCCTCATAGCTCCTCCTCCTCCTCTAATAAACTGAATCACCCTCTGTCCTCTGTCCTCAGACCCTCTGTCCTCTGTCCCTCTGTCCTTACATATGCGTCAAAAACTAAACCCAACATGACCAGCAAGGAAACCACTGAGGTCAAGTCTTGACTTAGTTAGATAGATCAGTTGCTTGGCGATCGTTTCCATGTAAAAGTGAGGTTTTAGAAATAACTACATACACACAGTTTTCTGTGTAAGTCATAATTGACATCAAGTCTGCTCTGCTGATGACGGAAGGTCAACGTCAATCAGGCTTTGGATGCCGAGTCCACCCCCGTGTCAGGGTGTATAGTCTTTAATGCAGAGTCTGGCTGCTGCGGTTCATAAACCTCCTCCAGCCGTCCACATTAGACCGCGGGCCCCTTCATGAATAAATGAAGCCACTGATGCTGCCTCGAGATTTAGCTCGGCGAGGGGAAGGACTCGAGGGCTCGCTATGTTAATGTCCTCTGTATAGATTACAGTGCTTACTAATTTATGCAGGAGGAGGTAATTTATTGGGCTTCATAGAGGTCCCCAATGGGAGATAAATGCTGTCAGTCCAGCTCTCTGCAGGGACCTCTGAGAATTCATCAAGTGGAGGCTAAATTGGTTTTTACTGGACTCCATGGGGAATCCTTTTAGATGGGTGAGCTCAGGTGGACTACCGCACTTTATTCACCTCCTTGTAATGCAGATTGGGATTTAATCCATGTATATACTGTTTATTTTATTGGTCTGGTGTTCTATGGTCCAAAAGGAAGCTTCACTTTCTGAATCACAAGCATTACAGGATACAAGCAGTGCAGAGGTCAGGGGTCAGGGGTCAGGCCACAGCACCCTGACAACACAACACATCTTCCTGTGACCCAACAGTGACCGGGGGGGCAGAGATATGACATGAACTTCATTGATCCCTGAGGAGATATATATATTTTATGTATGATCCACACTCTGACAGCGGCTGGTTCATCATCGTGGGTTCAGCACAACATGCAGTCTGTCATCTGATGGCTGACGGTGGACCGACTGCTGAGCAGATACTGTCACTTTATAAACCTATACATCGCTTTACACACGCTCATTACATCAGCCTAAAGTCGTCCAAAGACTGCCATGAAATCTGATTATCAGATGATTATTCATGGGACTCAGAGGACGATCCAGAACTATGTAGATGAAGTGAGGTGAAGGCCGTCTAACAAGGCCAGAGCACAATTCACAAGACTATCAGTCATTAAAGATCCTGTATAGAAGAATCTGCATTTTTTCTGTTTCTCCCCACGTTTATTTAGATTTTCCTTCAGTTTGTCCCATCTGTCTTTGGGAATATTACATTAAAGCGGCACTCATTTCTTCTCCATCCAGCTTGGAAAAAGGTGAAGTTGTGGCAGAAATCCCATCTCAGCTTTGTTCTGCTGGGCTCTGACAGCAGAGAGTGGAGCTGGTAAAGAAAGTGGAACTGATGGTATTACTGATTGTTTTCCTGTTTCCATGTGTTTGTATCTTATTATCAGCTCGTTCAGTCATCTGTAAAACACTTTGAACTGCACATTTCTCTCAGGAATGGATGGAGAACTGACCAGAGCTAAAAGGTGAGAAATACTGGATTTGTTCCACACGGTCGCCTTAACAACTTTATAATGAGATGAATATGAAACTTGTTCCACTGAAAAACATATGAAATAAACATGTACATGTGGTCCCCTGCAGATGCCTGTGACGTTAGAATTCATGTAACATGTAATTTAAACATTGGTTCTCTGTCATTTTCATTTAAATACATTTGAAACTCATAATCTGACCCTTAACTTGACCTAAATCTTCCTAATGTTAACTGCATCTTATTAAGAGCAGAAAACAGGAAAACTTAACTCTTACAGACATTTGATCCTCATAAGTGCAAAAATAGCAGAAAACTCAGTCCCATCCGCAGCATTGGAAAGCTGATTATTTCCTGTTGGAGGTTGGACAGCGCATCTGTCTTTAAGCTGATTGCCAGCGTTCCCCTGCTGCAAACCCACATTAAAGCTGCTTGATTACCACAGACTCTTCTCCCCGTCTGAGGGGGCAGCTCGCTTTCACAGCCACGCCAGCCGCTTTATTCGGTTAAGTGTTGAAGATAGAGATGAGGTGCCACGCCGCCGACTGCTCGAGATGCAAACAACACATTAAAACGAAGGCGTCTGTCCCGGCGGAATTGTTCCAGGCTTTCCTTTGTTGGATTGTGGAGAGAAAATACGCAGATGAATCTGCAACAAACAGGCTCATTAGGGCCAGAGAAGCTGTTTATTTATGATTTTGGATTACCCCCCTCGCTAAGCCGCTGATACTTTAATTAACTTCATCAGTCATCGTGATAATGCAGAACGTGTTGGCTCTCCATTGTTCATTGTTTCCCTGCAGGTCGGATGTTTTCCGCTTTGCTTGTGTGACCTGTTTTGGCATCGTTCATGTCGAAGGAGTTCATCTTTCCGGGCCTGCTCCTGTTTGTGCGAGTCGTTGAAACAAATAGCCATCATTCTCCTCCGACCCCCTTTTGTGATGATGGGAAAAGATGGCCGCTGCAGAGGAGACAAGAACAGGGGAAAGTCCCGCTCTGTCTGGACGGCACTGCCAGGGGAGGACCGTGGCTGGTTTCACCTGTGCACATTGGTCATTTCATGTTG
The DNA here is from genome assembly GCA_031216445.1 of Lateolabrax maculatus. Classification (NCBI taxonomy): domain Eukaryota; kingdom Metazoa; phylum Chordata; class Actinopteri; order Acropomatiformes; family Lateolabracidae; genus Lateolabrax; species Lateolabrax maculatus. Next base: position 462,322 of record CM062206.1, read on the forward strand.
GAACATCTTATTTCTTGAAAGTGTTTGAGTCAGTTTTTCGGGGGCCTGTGGCTCGATTTGTTGCCTGTTGCAAGGAACATTTTCAATTTGTTTTGCTCCAGGTTTATTACCAGCCTTCAGGCCTTTCTGAACAGCGTTAGTATAACCAGGGGAGGTCAGTAATTCGATTTTCCACATAAACACCAGCCCATTCCAGTCAGTTATCCAGATGGAAAACAAAAATTGGAGGGAATTCTGGGTAATCCGATAACCCATGAAACAACTTCACCCACAGTAACAGGCACCAGTCCAAACTTTCAGTGACTCCATCAGCAGTTTCAGCACACTAACGTCTTTCAGAGCAACAAACTGGACTTTAGTGCACCTTTGATGCTGGCTTACTCTCATATATATTTTATTTTGTTCAATACTCCATTTGTGTCTATTTTTATCTTTTCCACTAGCTCATCTTGTTTCATACACCTGCTTGGCCCTCAGGGACCGATAAAGTCTCATCCAATCGATGCCGCTCTGCCCCCCCACCAGTTATATGACCACTGCAATCCAGATGTTGGGTATATGAGTCAGTAACTGAGTGCAACACCAGATGCTGAAATCACCTAATGAAACTTTGTGTCTTGATGTTGTTTAATGAAATAACTGAATGAAAAGGATCAGACATTCATCTCACTGTACCGAGGTCGCAGCATTGATCTCTACTGCAGAGGCCTTTTCTCATTGAGCCTCTAGGTGGCACCAAATTCAGACATTTTAAACTCTTCACATACTGGCTTTAAAGAAGAAGGCTGGTCATCTTCTACATTATTCTCATTGTCAACAAATCACATGAAAAGACCAACAGTGTGTTAGTCCTTTACTTTGTGACTTCCTGTCTGTGGATCAGTAAAGGTTCAGTAGTTTCCCAGCAAACAGGAGGAAAAATTTGGACAACAATGGAGGTCTCTGGCACAGAGGGAGAAGATATATCATGCTTTGACACATAGATAATACTTATCAGTATTGGGTCTTTTTGTGAAAATTGTTGACAATGAAAACGACTAAATATCACCAGTTTTTTCTTTTTGTTCTCCTCCCTGTATGTAATTAGTGAGATGGACCACTTTCAGCCGTGCTTGATAAAATCATTAGACAAGCTTGTTCTGTTTACAAGCTCCACATTAAATAATGACCTACCAAATCCAAACTTTTGGAAATATATGGATCAGCATAAAGTGCTTTGCAGCATTATTGGTTTGTTTCTGTGCCTTTTACTACAGCATCAGTTAGCTCAGGATACTGCTGCACCTATTAAACAGGAGAGAAGATGACCAATAGCAGATGATTCAGTATCTCCCTGAATCCTTCAAACGTAAATTCACTGAAGAAGGTGCCCCTGGGAGAGATGCACTACTACTCAGAAAATGGCCACTGAGGTCAAGGGCGCTCGTAAAAGATGAAACAGTGGACGAGCGACTGGTGCGTCTTCCCAGGAGAACTGAAGAGAGTAAACCTCCTTGGACAGAGCATCCTCAGAAAATAGACAAATGAAGTGTTCATTTATATGTGGAAAAAATGTGTGAAAGGCTTCTAAACCCTCTTTAAAATAAAATCATCTCCCGATGGACCAGTTTGTACTGAATCAGGTGTTCCAATGAGGCTTTTTAGTTCAGATTGGGCTGATTATTAGAAATGCTCTACTGGAAGCACAGTGACATTTACTACATTTACTACATATTACCCCTCCCTGGTTCTTCCCCCATTTGTTGCTTTAAAGCTGCACTAATCAATATGTTTAAATCAAATGGTTGTGTCTAATTTGAAAAGGTTCCTTGTAGAGACAAAACCAGAGAGAATTATCACCCAACTCTTTTATAAACTGAGCTTCTTTAACCTCACGGCCTGTTTTTCTTTGTCCTTGGTTTTGAATGATGACGTTGTTTTTCAAACAGGCAACTGTTTGCTGTGACAGCTTTACATGGAGATAATATGTTCATGTTGGGATTTCAACCTGTCCTGCTGCCCTTAAGTGGCCAAAATCAACTAATGCATCTGTAAGGTTGGAAAAGTCATTTTATTTAATGTTTTTTAACAGTCAAATATATTCTGTATCAGCTCACTGAAGCTTTATCACATTTTCACAAATTTATGGCTGCACCATAGCATGAAATATTGTAACGTTCTGGATGTCCGGTGCATTATTTTATACACGTTGTACACACCCTGAATTATTTGGTATCTGTGGGATGTAGGTTTGAAGAGTGTTGGGCTGCACAGCATAAGTTACTGATGACAGATCCACTGGGAGGTCAGTGAGGTTTCATGAATACATTAATTTTCTAACTCACAAACCCACAATGCCAGGAAAGTTTAATGTGCTTGAGGTTGCTCCACTGAATGCAGTGAGATGTTTCCAGGCCACAGCAGCCAGTTTGATATGTGGAGAAGCCACTGGGCATCTTAACGTTCTCAAACCGGAATATGAGCTGAGATTTTAATTCAGCGGCTTGAACTCCTTCTGTGAGGGGAACACAGTTAAAGCCGCCAGTGTTTCAGAAAAAGAGCAGAAGGAAATGAGATAAGGAAAGAACGAATGAGAGAGAAGACCTAACGTCCTGTATCTTAAACCCCCCTCGTAATTTAGATGAAGCGCCTCACCTTCCCACATGCTTAATTACCCTTGACTGTTCACAGCTACATAATTACCATTCTCATATAATTCACCTGCAGATGCAGAGTCCTAATAGGTCAGGGCATTGTGGACAGGGTTTGACTTTGGGAGAGGTTGTTGCAGGAGCTCCTTTACCTGCTGGGGAATAATAAACGCTTTAATCTTACCTCAGGGGTAATTTATAGAGTGGGGCAGGAGGGGGTCCTGAGGACAGCTGATAGATAAATCAACTAAATGAACAAGGGGACTGCAACCTCACCTCATGCTCCGTTAGACTACAGGAAGCCTCCACAAGCAAAGCAGGAGTCGACATCATGAGCTACGGTTATGGGCTGTCTGTTACTCGGAGAACATGGAGGTCAGGACGTCTTGTATGTTTGTGTAGCTGAGATAAACCTTCACATGTTGGAGGCACATTGAGTTACGTCTCTGGCCGTTCACCTGGGCAGACAAAGCATACTGGGACTCCACGATAATCACTTATGTTATTCTGTCAGGACGTGGAAACACATTAAACACATCATGTCTGTTTACATGCTGACTGTAGGAACATAGTTCTCTTCATCTGTCTTTGGGCAGCTCCTTGACACGACTAAACACTACAAACAAGTGAACTAACCTCTCCAAATCAAAATTTAGGCACAGAATGTTTCAGTCCCACACTTCTTCCTCCTCAACATGTTGATGTGTAATATTTTCATGTGAGCGTAAAGTGGCCGTTACTACTGGTGCTAAAAGCTCACAAACCCTTGTGACACTGATGATAGCAAAGGCACTTCCCACTGTACCATACGGATGGATTCTAGAGATGTTTGCACATGACTGAAATACTGACATGAAATATAACAGTGCCTAGAAAGTTCGTTTTGAAAAATCGTTACTACTACTTCTTTACTGACTATACGGAAGCTCGTGTGTATCCGGGCAAAACCCATCATTCATGCATCACCGCCGGAGGCTGCAGATCCTCCAGCACGGCTGCCAGAGGCCAAACCTGGTTTCATTCTCACCCCTGCAGCCACAAGTCAAACTCAGGTGACCAAGACACAAAGTGGCACATGGTGTCTTTCGTTCCGCAGACGCTTCAAATGTGCTAAATAAAAGGCACCAGGCATGGTGTGAACGTTATTGTCGGTGGAAGGAAGCACGCCAAATGGAGGGTTTGACCTACATTACAGAGCTGTGTGGCTGCCACCGGCCGCAGGTGGAGCTGAGCTACAGATCTGACATTAATTGGGAGGAAGAAGACGGTTCCCCTGAATCTGTCACGACTGCTCATCAGCTGCACGACTCCCAATCTGTCCACATTTCTTTTTCTCTCCAGGGAATATCTATGTATCCATCTATGTATCCATCTATGTATCCATCCATCCATGGTGCAGCTGGCTGCAGTGGATTGTGATGCAGAGCCCTGACAGACTCAGAGTTTTGATTAATGGCTCAGCTCTGAATCAGAATCTAGTAATTGGCGGCTGCCCTCACTGCTTTTTCCTTGTTTCCTCTCTGCTACCCGCTGACAGAGCTCTGGCTGAAGTGTGAGCACAGCTCTGCAATGTCTTCTGAGTTAGTGTCAAATCTGGAGCTAACCAGAAATAACATTCTGGACACTTTTTCAGTGGATTTGAGTCATAACGCCTGAGGAGAGAACATCAACAGAGGCTGGGAGAGTTGGTTGTGTTTATTTGTGAACTTGGCTGGCACAGCGTCTTAGGCCACATGCTTTCAAGAGACTGGTGATTTAATCAGCCCTGCTCTCTGCTCCTAACTTCGCCTTGTCTGACAGTGCCGCCTCTACCTTCTTTAACCGGCTTCGCCTTACTCTGGACCTAATTCACCCCTCAATTTCTTTTTGCAAAATGAAATGATTATGACCAATGTGTCAGCAGATACTGAACGATATCAATATGGGTATAAAATGATGAAACAAATAACCAGACAGATCATTACAAACCGAGAGATTAACATCTTCAACTCAACAACTTACAAACAAGCTGTTCTTGTAGCCTTACCAGTAGTCTAAAGGTTCATCCTCAGGGGAGCATGATTGGCAAACGGCCTCTATAATGATCAGAATTCCTTTAAGTTTATTGAAGGTTGCCAGTTCCTGAGCATGTTGTGGGAATAAAGTTCTCTGTGTGCCCACGGTGGACCAACAAGGTCTTCGATCAGGCATGTGAATTGTTGCAAAGATCATTATTATTATTATTATTATTATTATTATTATTATTAGAGCTGCAAAACCTCATAGGGAGAAATATAAAAGTATATGGTTGGGTTAACATGCATATCACTGAATCAATTTCCAAACAGTCACCAACGCTTTCTGTCAACAACGATCTTTCCCTGGCACTGACCTCCCTGGTAATTTGGACAGATGTTGATGTCTTGCTCTGGACCAAAGTTGTTCGAAAGAACAAGTAATTCTGTTGTTGCTGGGCAGCACAGTGGCTCAGTTGTCACCTCACAGGTAAGATCATCCTGGCTTCCAAACCCTCAGGGCTGCAGAGCTCTATGACATGATTCATTTTCAACATCAGTTAGGAGATTAATGCCTTCTTGTCTTTCCCCAGCTGATCAACCAGAACCATCACTGCAACACCACAGAAACATATTGTATTTATTTCTTCATCCAACAATGAACACTTCTAGATACAAACAGTGAAACCAGCAGAGAAGATATTATAATTCCACCCAGCACCTGAGCCTCATCTTCCAATAATCTGTATCCATGGATATTATCTGTCACAGGAGGTAAATCCCTGCAGTCCTTGAGTGTCATGAAACTGATTTGATTTCTAACTGTGGTAATGTTTCTCTTTTCCATTCAGTGATCATGATAGGAAAGCTGTTGTATATAATGTGGAGCCATGTTTTCTTTTTCTTTCAGCTGCCGGCATGAGCGGTGGGGTTATCGCTGTTGATCCTCGGTAAACAGAGACAACCAGGGACAGAAAAATGGAAAGACGGTGAATAATGTTTTGAATATTTTCCTGTGCAGACAATCATCGGTTCACTTCGTCAGCTGATAAAAGAAGCTGCATCATTGTGAAAGATATAAAAACATGAAGCTCCATTTAGCTTAATGTATGTTTTTTTTAGTTTTTTTACAGTTGAGGATGTTAAAGATAGTGGAGCTTTTTGTAGCCTACAGCTACAGCTAAAGAATATCTTTGTGTTGGGAGCAGGAGGAGGCGCACAAAGGTATTTTAAGGTCAGTACTGAATCAGAGGCAGTTCTGGGTGATTCAAAGTGGTTTCAATAGGGAGCATAAATCACACATACCCCGAGGAGGATTCATTACCTTGAAAATAAAGCTTTTATCGCTGATTGCATTCGGTAGCTTTTCTCGGATCCTACAGGCAAACATAAGCCCTCAAAACCAGTTTGCTTCGTCCTTGTTCTGTTTACAATGAGACAGAAACGTAAGGTTTAATAGAAGAAGAATTCAACCCTAAAACACATGATCGTTGTTTCTTTCTCAGCTAGTGCCTGGTTAAAATTCACCCTGAGTGCTCTTTCGCAGAGTCATTTCTCAAATGCCATGAACAATGGCACTGTGATAACAGATGTGATGCACAGTCGGCGTTAGTATGCTGGATAGAAAACCGCAAAGAAGACAGCAAGGTGAAGGTATTCCAGTACGAAAACTCCTCACCTCGTGTCTTTCTCTCTCTCTTCTTCAACTGTCCAGCCTCCCACTTAAAAATCGGAAGGCGATTGCTGACGTCGCCGCTCTCTGTAACGTATCAGTGTTGTCTCAATAGCTACAAATCAATCTGCGTCCGGACAGCCTCTGCAATGCAGGCACAAGACTCCCGCATGGCTGAGGCTACGAGTGCAGCCTGCTGGCTGAGCTGCCCTGCATGTTTGTCAGGCTGGGGGGGGGGGGCAGCTTCAGGCACAGAAAAACAAAAGAGAACCAAGCTGCTTTTACATTAATCTTCACTAATTCCACTCTCTCTCTCTCTTTCCATTCATTTATCTGAAGACTTTAAAAGCCAGAGGCCATCAGTGGTGCTTAAATTATGCACAAACATGTGCTTTTAAAATTTCCCCGCTGATTCAATTAGCGTCTGTCAACAAGGGCATTTCAATAATACACAAGTACAGCTTTTACATTTTATCAAGGAACAACAAGTGGGTCCAAGGGAAGATAAACAACTCACTGTGTTTTTCAGGTAACACTGGTTTGTATGGACAGCTGGTTACACTGTTATAGCTGACTTCCAATTCTGAAAATCTCATAAAACAAATCTTATCATTTCTAGTATTTATGAAAATGTAAACAACATGTCCAAGAAGCCAAAAAAAAGCTGAGAGATAGGAGGTGTGAGTGAGAAAAGGAAGTTGTTGATCAGACTGGGGTCAAACATTCCTCTTCTGATGACCCAGGTTCACTGCAGCTCAGAGTCGTGCTGCTTCTACAGACGAGCTTTCTCTCAACTGACCACAACTTTAACTTACCAAAAGCTGCATTGATTTAGCTGCCTGGAGCGTTTCCCAGTTACATTTCTCAGGCAAACATCAAACATGTCACTAGCAGGATCCCCAACAGCACATGGGCTTTGGCCAGCTGAGATGCAGTTGTAGATCTTATATACATGTTTTTTTTTTTTTTGCCCTTTAAGGATTTCTGCTTCATGTTGGCTTAAAAGATGAGGTTCAGAGTTTATTTGTGACTTTTAAGTGGCTGACTTTAGAGGAATGTAACATCACACAGTGTCAGGGTCCTTGTTTCCATTGTGGTCCTTGATCTGGGATACAGGAGTCCAGGTGCCTAAAATCCCTTTACTGCAAATCAAAACATCAAGAAAAAAAAAATTACAATTAAACACAAATTAATTCATGTGGTAAATACTTTGATGATCTGAAGGCTGTAAACTATTCTGTTGGCCACATTATCCAAAGTAACGTCATGACAGCATGAAGTCAAAGTTTCAGCACACTGGATCTTTGCTAAATGATACATTAAATCAAGGAATTCATCATTTACGAAAACAACAAAGCTTCTGCTGGAAGAATAACTCATCCATTAAATCTGATTTGAAACAATATTACCAAAAATAACCGGAGGAGGCTGTGGTGGTGGAGGAGCTGCAGCAGCAAACAGTGCTGGAATGAGCCAATCAGCAGAGTGATAGTGAGTCAGGCTATAAAAGCCAAGCTGCCCACCTGCACGAAGGTGATCCGACAAAACCAGTCAGCCGAGCAGCTGATATATGAGCCAGTGATGGTAAAGCATGAATGAAGCAGCTGCGCCTGAACTGAAACCACCTCTCACTAGCTTTTTCTGGAGCTTCAACCAGACCACATGGTCTTCATCGGTGGATGAAGCGTTTTCTTCAGAACGATCTGTTACTCATACTATTGTATATACTCATACTTACTTTTGAGCTTAATTATTTTTCATTTATGTTGTTGACTACTGAGAAAACTGTCTGATAGAAAGTCAGAACTGCTTAAAGGGACAAAATGATTTTTAATTGTGAAGCTTCTATCCAATCAATAAGGTGTGCTAAAATATCCTTAAAGCTGTCCGGAGTATTGTAGTGAAACTGTGGAGCTGGATTGCGTTTGTGCCGCTGCAGTTCAGCAGTCAGCACACCTTCAATCACAGCTCTCTGACCTGTGTGGGACACGCACCAAAATCCACTGAGCCACCTGTCTCCAACATTAAGGCCGTTTCTTAGGACCTTTTCCTTCTGAAGTATAGTTTTGTGAGTCTGGGGCAGGGATGAGCTCGGGTCAGGAGGAGGAGGAGGGAGTAGAGGCCATCTGATCCCCATTAACTCTGCGATACGAGTGCAGCGCTTTAGTTAGTAGGTGTTGAAAGCCTGAGGTGAGGAAGTTCACAGAAAGTCTGCTGAACAAAATAAGCTGCAAGAATACAGAGAAAAAGTATTCTGCAACAGAATGACTGGACGGGAAAAAGGTAAAACGGTAATTTGGCCGGATCTCCCTCCTGAATGTGTGTGTGTGTGCTCCTCAAATAGTAAAAGATAAAGTATGAGGGAAGCAAACAGCCAGAGCAGGTTCATCTGTGATCAGCATTAACACACACACACACACACACACAGCAACAGGAATCAAATGAGTACATGAAGAGAACAACAGGGTTGGTCCAGCAGTGTTCGTGTTTCCTGACATGTGACCTCTGGTGTTTGTGTGAATAATGACTCTCAGCAACATTGTTATACTGACTTCTGTTCTATCAGCAGTCAGTGTTGGTCTCTTTTAACCATGAAGGTGATCTTTCACTAAGCCAGAGGTGGAAGATCAGAAAACAGTCGTACGTATTAAGATGTTGACAAAAGGCCGATGTGTTGTTTGGAGGAGGTGTAGGAGCTCAGTATAAGAGGTGTAGTGTACTAACTGTTGGCATGTGTACGTCTGGCTCTGGGCCATCTGTCAATCAGTGTGCTGTTTGCAGACTCTGCACCCATCCTGAGGCCAACAATGACCCTTAAAGCAGTATTAACACTGCAGCAGTGCAACAAGCTGTGAACACAACGTTGACATATTATCACCTCATATGGTTGATATGACAGCAGCCACAGAGCAACATGATCCTTCAGGTGGAGTTGTGTTTGAGTTCAGTTTTCTCTCTCAGTTAGCTCTGTGTTTGGTCTCCACCTCCTCCTGAAGGGAAAATCTGGCTGCCAAAAGCTGTCCGTCTGCTGCTCAGCAGGTCCAGTGCTGTGGGTTCATCAGAGCTTTCTTGGTGAAACCTGCTGCCTGATGAAAGCATCCAGGCTGAATCCAAACAGTGGACTCTGTATCGTGTGTCTGCTGCGTGCGACAGGTTTTATGCTCACTCCACAAAGCAGCAGCTGTGTTGCACTTATTATACATTTATTGTATTCTGCATCAAACACCACATTTATTCATCAGTATAAAAACTGTAGGCTTTAGATGTAGTTAGATCAACTTCACTCCCCACAGGTTACGCAGCATCAGATGCTCTAAGTCTCTGTGAGGAGGCTCCTGTTCATCTACAGTCACTTGTAAATGTTGTACACTTCTTTTTGAAAATATGCTTTTCAAAGCACGTTTGAGATGGATTGTATTGTATTAATGGGAAGTCCTGCGGCTATTCCAAAGTAGTTTAACAGGACTACCCTGTGAACTTAAAAGAAAAAGAAAGTTTTTAGTGAGGTAAGAGGCAGATTATTGAATCTATTTGTACTTCAGCAGGACTACAGTGAAACTTCCACACAGCAAATCTGTAAAAAACAAAGCTCAGAGAGGAAATGGACTGTCTATGATGGCTCTCCAGATGATGAAAGTAATAATATGTTCTCATGAAGCCGCGGCCTCAGGCCCCGCTAAATGTCTTCTGCTTGGTCTCAGGGTAAAAACCAGATTTCTCATTTGGTTCCCCACTGAAAAGCTTAAAAAAGACAAATGGAAGAGCTCCGGGCGACCTAGAGCAGTCGGAGAACCATCACATGGACGTGCACAGTCACTGTTCAGTCAGTGTGATCCATCTCTGCTCATTGTGTTTGGTCTGTGACGGTTCATCATCAGACCCGAAGCAGCATCTGCAATCAATAGATGAGACAGAAACTGAGCTTAATGCAACTGCAACATAAACTACTGTACTGTACTCTGATTGAATCCACTTTATTCCATCATAAACTACAACAAAGTACGACAGAGAACATGTACATGGAGTCGTAGCACATAGAAACAGATTCCACTGACTGTGTTCAACTGATATAAAGTTTTAACCATGAAAATATATTGCACTTTTATGTGTTTTGAAACATTTAAACTAACGGTACACAGGCAGAAGTGTGAGGCAACAGAGAGAACTCCACCTGTTCTGGACCTTCACACGATTTTAGGCCTCAACATGTTCATGAGCCAAGAAACTGTAAAACGGTCAACATGTACTTTAAAGATCACAGAGGAAGAAAAGATTAGTTCAAACATTTTATTCATTTTTATTCAGAATATATTAAACAAAGATCAATATATCGGTCTGTCCGACCTTGTCTGCATATAAAGTGACTGCGAGAGGTTCAATGTGGGACTGAACCTCTGTATTGTTACAGCCAAAGTTCGAAACATCTTCTCATATTGATCCTAACCTCTGCTTAAATTTCATCACTTTATTCTCATGAATGTTCAAATTATTTTATTTTTATCTGAAAAGAATCTCCAGAAGAAGAAAAACAATGAATCTGCCTTCAAAACAAACTGCACACAAATATCATTAATATATAAAACTAAAGGTTTAGGGCTCAGTACAAATAAACAAGTTCATCTTTTCTGTTTGCAAAGACTAAATGTGTTGTTGTTTTAGACGGCAGGAGGTTCAGGATGTAAACAGTGTTTGACGCCTGTTTTGCTGTCTGACAGAGTCGATATGAACTGATTTTGTCATGATGTAACGTTATTGTTTTCCGTGTCTGTTTAAAAGGAAAAGAAAACTAACTTTAACTAACTGCTCACCAGTAGTTCACCACATCAGCCACAGCGTCTGTAACAGGGCTGCATGCTTTGGTTTATGGTTTCTTTAATTCAAATACACAGTTTTTTTCCTTCCATGTCAAACTTTTGTCCATCTCACACATTTTATGTTGATTCTGATTCTGTCCTGACCTGAATTAATATGCATGTATTTCTATGTATTTTTAACTTCTCCTGGCTCGATACATCTAAAAACACTGTTGAAACAACGTTTATGACGTTCAGAGACATAGTTTGATTTATTATTTAATATTTTCTTGAAATTCCAAAGATCTTTCAGTCATTTTGTGGATTAAAGACTGACCAGGCAGAAACGCTGGTTCAAGTCTGGGGTCAAGTCATTCCTGGGTGAAAAACGACCTCTCCATCTGCAGCCTCAGACTGTCCATAAAAGCACAGAGGGCCTAATAAGTTCACGTTAAAACATTACTCATGTTGTGCTGCCTGACAGAGAGGCTGTGACCTTAATCTACGACCAGAGGTCACACACACACACACACACACACACACACACACTGTGCGAGAACTCATTCCACACTCAATAAATGCTTGTGCAGCCAGGCAGACAAACCCTCTCACAATTTAACTTGTCAGAAATGGTTTTGTTGGGGCTAAACAACCTCTCTGCAGCTGAGCTCCACCCGGCAGCCAGCTGGAGCTTTGAACCAACAATTCATTGACTTTGTTTTAAAGTGAGTTCAACATATTGCATATTGCAGGTTCTGCTCTCCGACCCCATGACTGGGGAAGACTACAGTACATCACATCTGCCAGGCTCTGAGACAAATGTCTGTTTGCATTGCTATGTCACAGTGCTTTATAAAACCCCCTCCTGCAGCACGATATGTGATAATGTTTCATGTGTCCCATCACTCCTGTATGGATCATGCATCATTTTAAAGCATTAAGACGTGTCGCAGTAGTCACCCATCGCAGCCGTTCGTCTGTTACTGACAACTTATTCATGTAGATGCATTCACACACATTTAAAAGGTGTAACTATATTATTTGATCCCATGACTGATTTCTTTCACCTGCTCCAAGGCTCTCTCTGAGTTTTTGCTCCCTATATCTGCCACCGTCGGCAGAAAGATGTCCGACTGAAGGGCCTATGAACCACTGATGCTGCAGGTCGGACTTGGATTTGGAGCCTTTCACAGTGTTTGCTGGGTTCATGTATTTATATTCATTTCCCATAATAACCAACAGTGTAAGTGATGGAAACGACCTGCTTGGTTTCAACTGTAACCCGAGACGTCCGGACCTGAGGGGCAACAAACAGGAAGTGGGAGTTAATATTAGTGACATTTTCAAAACAAAAGTGTTCTTCTTGTTTCCTGTTTTCTGAGTATAGATTTAGGAAGGTGTCAATACACACTGATTGGATTTCTGAGTTTTTCTCTTTTTCTAAGGCAGATGCTATTAACATCCAGGTGTCGGTAGCCAACAATGTTATATACGTTTATGTTATTTATTTATTGATTCATTAAGTAGTGGATTCAACTTGGCTAACTAGCTAGTTTAGTTAACAAAAGTAGTTTTGTTAACTAAACTAGTTAAATCTTTCTACCTAAACCTGACCAGTTATGTTGCCTAAATTTAACCAAACTGCGACTGAAAACTGAAAACATAAAGAAAAGTTACGTATATTGTTGTAATCCGTCCCTGGACTCTCTGAAGTCTCTAAACCCAACAACAATGATGTGAAACTATCATGAATTATATATCTTATATAAACAGTCTGTGCACCTTAACCACAGAGTTTAGTTGATTTATAAGTCCATGATCCACATCATTATAAGTTATTTCTGTCTGTAGTGTAATGTCAGTAAGCAACAATTTCCATTATTTGGATAATTTTGAAGAATGAAGTATATTTTTCTTGATTCATGGACACAGTTCTCTTATTTTGCTACAGGATAGGAAAACTACATTTCTAGAAAGTGTTTTAAATATAGGCAACTGACCTGAATTTTTTGCAGTGTAATATGATAGCAGACCTTTCAGATACTATACCGTACTATACTATATTATGTACAAATACAAAATATGACTATAAAACACTTCTCATGTATGTATTTACTCATATTTTATCACAATGCAGACAGATTGTGTCCCATTTAGAAGACACGAAGGCAGAGCTGGGCTCCCGTGTCATCCAGCCTCCGTGAGTAATCAATAGCCGTCCTCTCCGACACGCCGGCCCGTTATTTATACCCGCCTCTGGACTTTATGAGGATAGGTCAGAGTGAGTGCTGTCCTAAAACAGCTTACTGCAGCACTCCAGCCCGTGCACAGAGGGGAAATTTATTTTTCTCATTTAGTATGCTGCATTGAATCCAAAGTTTAAGAGTCCATTGATTGCCGTTGCTGGGGCGTTCACTTGTCACGTCTAATGTGTGAGGTGTGTGGGTTTGCTGGAGTGTGTGAAGTCTTAATGGGCTCTTTGGGAGAGGGAGAACACAGGGTTTACCTCATGCTGTATTAATGCAGCGCTGCAGAAGAGTGCAGACTCTGGAAGTTAATTAATGTCACGTCCCGTAATAGTTTTCTGAACTTTCACAGCGATAATGTGAAGGCTTAGACCGGCAATATCTGGAGACGCATCCCCTCGCGTTACTGTGCTGAAAGTTATAAATCATTTGATATCCATATCTGGCACCAGCAAGAGAGAAAAGACAAGAAACCAGACAAAGATCAAAGATTTTGTCTGTCCTGATGTTGGCTTTTGTGATTTTCCAATAAACTTCCTTTTGAGTTGTTAATATGAATGAGTTGTTTTCCTTGTGCTGCTCTCTATTGTTCTGTGTTGCTGGATGTTGAAGCCAAGCCAAGTCCTTTCTCCTAATGCTGCTGTTGATGCCTCACTGGGACAGAATCCCAACCTCGTGTAACCAAAGGTTTTACAGTTATCTGCTGTTCAGGGGATATCTGTTTATCAAGCAACCTATGAGACATGTTCAGTTTAACAACACGTACTGCGGTACGTCCGTTCCTTCTGGGTCAAGGAGATATTCTGTTCACTTTATGTTGAACTCATTTCCTTAGTTGTGACTTGATGAAAAGATGGCCGCCATGAGTGACATACAGTATACTCCTTGTTTTGTGTGGCCCAGAACAAAATAAACCCGATATAATATATGATAGAATTTACAACTGAAGACAAATACCTTTCACCTACAGTAACTGTTGCTGAAGGATGCCGTTATTTATCTACTGGACCTCAGATCTGGATCCTGTGCGCCTGAGCAGGATCAGGTCTCTGAGGAAACTGGTGTGGACAGCATGCTGCAGCGCTTCGGCTCTCTGAGGCTTTTCAGGTGATTCGCCTCTGGAGAAACATCCTGACCAATTCTGTCGGCTCTGCTTTAGTAACACATACAGCTGTCCTCCTCCTCTTCCTCCTCTTCCTCCTCTTCCTCCTTTCCTCTGCATGTTTCTCTATGTCGCTCCTGCTTTTCTCCATCTCTTCTTTCCTGTCTTTAGGCCTTTTCTCACATTGCAGCCTCCTGCTTTCTCCTCTCCACCTTTCACTAACTTTCCTTCTATTCATCCTTCTCTCCAGCCTTTATAATCTCCTTTCCTGCATCCTATGTCCTCTTTCATTTTTTCGTCCTCTCTTCTCCCATGCCCACATTTCTGCCTCTCTTTTCCATTTGAGTCACCTTTCCATTCGTTCTTCTCATCTCTCCTTTTCTTGTATTCTGACTTTGTCTAAATCTCTCTCTTATTGTCTTTTTGTAGCATATCTGTAGCATCTTCTTTCCCTCTCACATATTCTTCTCTTGTCTTCCTCGTTTTCCCCTCCTCCTCCTCCTCCTCTGCCCTTGCCTCTGCATCCTACGCAGCGTATAAATCACCTTTTAGCACCGCGAGTCAGCGCTCCCTCCTCCCGCTGGCCTAACTCTGGAGGACAGTGGAGAGCAGCTCTCGCTGTGACCCATTTGGAAAACCTCAGAACAACCAAGTCGACTTTATTTCCTTCTTTGTTTCTTTCTGCCTTCAGTGACTGTTCATTCTGTCCATTATTGGGACGTTTCCATATCTTGGCAGCAATTCCTGTGACATCAACGACTCGTCCTTCTTTCCACCCTCCTACACTCTCAACATAAAGGGTTCTCTAAGATACCCGAGAGCGGTTCTTTTGGCTTCTGCCAGAACAACAAGCAATACAGTGCTGCAAAGAACCTTAAAAATTAGAACTCTACAGATATGCTGTTTGAATTGGAGGTTCGACAACAGAAGCATCTAGAAATGTTTTGATAGAGTTGATGTGATATCTTCGTTCAGCATTTTTCTGTCTTCTGAAGAATACAAACATTTATACAAAACCCAAGTTCTCAAATGTTAAATGCTGTCATACACAAGTAGCCATAAAAAACGTTTGAGAATAATCTGAAACTGGTCAAATATTTGAAGTCTGGAACCATCTGATCAGAGATCAAAGTTCATGAATGTGAAGATGAGCTGAGCAGATATTGGATGTCAGCTGTCAGCACCGACACTCTTCAGTCGGGACCAGAAAGTACTGAGATACTTTGATAATCAGGCAGCTGAATACCTGTATGAAATAGACATGTCTCTGTGGTTACTGTGCAGTTCCCCTCCCCCTGTTTCTGCAAGAAGATAACCCAGAATACTCGGTTAAAGGTGGAGTTTTATTGTAAACAAAGTTATGTTGGTATTCAGTGTTTCTTACCAAAATAAAACATTTAAAATATTTCATATCCAGCATTATTTACATCCATGTTTACTTGATGACAGTTTTCTTCTCGACTGTCAGTGAGTGGTGGAGCATGAAGCAGGAGTGTGACACGCGACTGTACACGACACAAACAAAACTAACAACCCACTCATAAAGACATTACCTCTAGTGGTCAGAAACTCCTCTACGGTTGGGTGACTAATAGCACTTGGTTAAGGAAAGCCAAAGATGACCTTCACGGTTAAAAGAAATCAACATTAACTGCTGGTAGGAAACGGGACCAGACCCACTGTCTCTGCTGTCAAGACAGACCTCCTTAAAGGACTTTTCACTCCAGGACAACAACCTCACGACAGCTTTGCTCAATAATGTCGACATGTTGTTCAAACCAAACAGCCGAGAATGTCTGCAGAAGACTGTCTCATTTCCACGACCACTAGGACAATCCAAATATTGGTCCTTTGAAGCAGAACAATGATGCTCTCAGTAGTTTGTTCATTTTGTTTTTCTCTGTGAATAGTTGTGTGTTGATAGTCTTCATTATTCACCCTGTAGAGACTCATTTTGTTTAAGCAGCCGCTGCCCAAACCAAAGACCCCTGGAGGAACTGTGTGTCTTCAGGGTGTAGGCTTGGCTCCATCTTGTTGCCATGGCTATGCAGTATGTACGGGTGCACCCCTCCAACCCGATATACATCTACATGAGCTGTGACGCCTTCTCATAGGTCGTGTTTCTCTGGTACGTTGGAGACGTGTCTCGCAGAAGAAGGCGCTTTATTAGTTAATGCAGTTTGCAGCTCAGGCGGGCTGGTGACACCAGTTCACAGCACCTTGGAGAGGAGTTAAGTGATGCAATCGATCGGGCCAACTGGCAGCGGTGCTGAGGAGAGGACGCCTTCTGTATGCAAGGAGGCGCAGAGGCAGCCTCTGTCCCCCGGGACAGAAACAAAACCCGATGAGCGGTTCGATGGGACGGGGACAGACAACACTGCAGCCTGCAGGGATTACAAACACAGTGTAATGATATAAGATCATTAGCATTAGTTGATTTTGTTACAAAATAGAAACATAATGAACATAAATTATGCAAAAACTTCTGTAATCACACAAACCAAGTCTGTGTGCAAAAAGAAACAAAGTGAACAAATACCTGCAGGTTGTATCGATTATATCAACGCTGCTTCAAATATTCTGCTTCAATATGAGGTTTCAAGGATAACAGCTTCATGTGCTGAACATCTTACATCTCTTCTGTACTTTTAATGTTCTCATGTTATTCATACAGGGGAAGAAAACATCACTTCATGTTCTGCATTTCTGCTCTGAGATCTGTTGGTCTGTGTCCTCGTGCCTGGCTCCTAAAGAGCATCTTCCTCAGCATCCAAGTTTTCAGGTAGATCAGTGAAGATTTTGACATTTTAATTTGTTAGTCACTGTGTATGACAGTACTTTGTAGATGATTGTAAGTATTTGGTGAATGCATTTGCAGAGCAGTGCATATTTTGATTTGGTTCATGTTGAAGTTTAGGACATTTGTTTCCTGATAACTATTTCTGTATTTTATAAATGAATTGCAGCAGAATACAAAACAACACGCAGTATATTCAAGAAAAAAACAGGGTGGTGCATGAAAGCCATTTTGTATGGGCGCCCTTCACTGTGTACACAAGACAAACACAGTAACTTAATGATCATTGCATTACATCCAATTAGTTTTAACTAATTTTTTCATTTTTCAGGATTTTTTAAACATATTGAATATATTTTGTAATTATTTTGTTTGATGTGCAGATGGCCTACTCTTGACTTGTAGCTTTTATTAGTAACGTAGAACTAGAAACAGTCCAGGAGGTAGTTTATATTTGTATTTATTTCACACATAGACCATAAAGCACTATTATGGGTCCAGCCATAGTACAAACCCTTACAGTCAACATGTTTCATGTGTTTTCAATAAGTAGTGCATGATTAAGGTTTTTATGGTTCTGTTTAAGAAACTCATGTTGTGTGTGTATATATATATATATATATGTATATGTACACATATGTATATATACACATATTTATATATACACAGTATAAGATCTCGTACAGTTTTGACTCTAACAGTTGATATTTTTATTGTTACTGTTCGTATCAGTAACTTTACTTCTATTCTTCCTGTATTACAAATGACTCTGGGATCTTTTCCATTCTGAAAACATATTTTAAATGACCACCAGCTCTGCTCCTCGCCGCATTAGGAAAACATTTTGTAGCATTAATCACTCAGTGCTGACATTGCTTTCACACCCACACTGTAGATGAATCGCCTCAGAGACAAATGGCTGATCAAAGCAGCAAGAAAACCTCCATCTGGAGACTCAGGTAGTTTGATGACCTGCTTTGGTTCCTCTCGCCTGCTCTCTGCTGACTCATACGTGGTCACCAAAGCCGAATCCCCCGGTAATAACGGCACGAGGTACAGTCGGTCGCCTCGCCGCCCAGGCAGCGATGGAGCTGGAGTCCCTGACAGAGAGAGAGACGGGAGGGAGCAGGGAGGAGGGAGGGAAAATCAGAAAAAAAACGTGTAGATGAAAGAAAATAGAGGCAAAGGGGGAAAACATGGGAAAGAGGAGCAGAGAGAAAAACAACATGGATTTATGTTCAGTCTTTCTTAAAGAAGGTAGTTTGTTCAAGTTAATCTTCCTGTCTGTGTCGACTACACTGAATCCCTTTGAAAATCTGTTTCCCCCCAAAAGACGTGTAAAATGTAACTGTGACAGGAGGTAGTGTGTGTGTGGGTGAGTGGGTCAGCATTAACATTGAGTCACCGATCACTTCGCGTACAGACGACCAACAGAAGCTTAGCTTAGCATAAAGACTGGTAACAGGGAACCCCCCCCCACCACCACCACCAGCACCTCTAAAGCTCAGTTTCACACCTTTTATCTTATTTCTGTGATCCGTATAAAAACTGAAGTGTGAAACGATAAGTTGGTTCCTCCACAGTTCACATGCTTAACTGTTTCTGGCCGTGAGGTTGGCAGGAAGTCACTATGCCTGACCACGAAGCCTGCAGTGACTGAAATGTTACTGAAAAGTTACAAAGCTGTGAACGTTTTTAACATTATTGCAGTTTTCGGTATTTAAACTGAGAAGTCGCCTAAGCGCCACCATTAGCCAAACTCTTCAGGTCGAAAATACTCTACTGTGCTTCCCGACTTCACGCTCTTGTCATATTTTCATATTGTCATTGTCATTTCATGGTGGAAGATGAAATCTCTATTCAAACCCACATTTCCTAAGCTGCCTTTTGGGATTTAATGCATGTGTGTCTAACCCAGAGCGACTGAAGGAAAGAGCGGAGATAGAGACAGTTTATAGGAGTTAAGAGAGAGATCTGTGCCTGTAGCTCTGCTGCATACAGAGAAAACAGTAAAATAATATTTACATGCTGAGAGAGTCTGCTGTAGTGGCAGATTATGAACTGTCTTTAGAAACCACGGGAGACCGTCGGCTCTGATTAGCTCCAACTTCACATTTTCTGAACTGAGGCCAGACTGGCCAGCAGCTATCAGTGCTTTCAGAATTCAAACTCCCAGCCGACACACAACACACCCGCCCTTTATTTCCAACTAGGTGCAGGGTTGTATAATTGTGTTGTATATCACCAGTGGAAGCCAGGCAATCAGGAGAGCCAGGCAATGGCCCTCAGTTTCATTGTAATTCTATTCAGATGGCTGCATTTTGTTAGTCATTACTGTCTCTCAGGACGCGTGCTCGCTCATCACAAGCGTCTCAGTCTGAGGTCTCTGCAGGAAAAGGAAAGATGTTGGCTGACGAATCCAGGCTTCATTATCAGCTTGAATGTTTTGGGACGTGTGGCCAAACGTGCCCTTCAGACAGCAGCTGAAATCTGTTCTCACTCACCTCAAGGAGTCAACGCCTCACCTGCTGCACCGATGCACTAATGTTCTCAAAGTGTGTTAGTACAGTGTGAACAAACCGAACAAAACACCAACAGCACTGGAAACAACACTGATACAGATGAAACACACGTTTTATATGAATAAAAAGATACTCAACACTTGATTTTCCACCAGTCACATTCAGCCTCGACCTCTGTGAGCATATACAATATACAACGGTTCCTTTCTCATCATTTCAGTTGGCTGTTGTTCCCTCCATCCCCACCAGTGTCTCCACCCCATCAGGGCGCCTTGACACTGGTGGTGTAAGACCTCTTACCTTCCACCAGATGCCCTCAGACTCTTCCTCCTTTCCACCTGACTGCCCCCCCATCTACTCACCTGTTCCTGCTCTCGTCAGCCCTGCCTGCTCTGCCTATCCTCACCTGCAGCTCATTCCCTTATCAGGCACTTATCTATACCGCTCAAGTTCCTCTGTTCAGGGTCATATCATCGTTTCAGCTGTCACCTCAGCACCAGTTTCAATAACAAGAAATAAATTGTCAGTAGATTAAATCATTAATATGCAGAAAGATGCTCCAGTCGTGTAACAGTGTCGAAGGTCCCAGAGGAGCCTTCCAGCTGAACAGCTTTGCTTATTGGGGGTTACAGATAAACACTGTATTTATTTAAGTTATTTGTGTTCTTGAATAATAACTTATGTGACAGAATGAGTAACTGTGAGAAGTCGCAGTTATCTTCATTACTGAATAAGTGAATCTGAAGATTTAACTAAATAAATGACTTGAGTCTTGTGGACGCTCCTTTAATGCTCCTGCTGCGACTCTGATCTGAATCAAACTGAACCGACAGGAGAAGAATGGCAGAGAAACGATAATAATAGTATTAATAAAACATTATTATACATAAAATAAGAAGAAGAGGGCAGAGTAGAAATATCACATAGTGACGGTTCCAAATATTTTACAATAATAAATGACTTTGCTTCTCCAGCAGGGAGCTTATAGAGCTCTGTTAAAGTCTGTCAGGGAGTTAACTGGCCTAAATACACAGCAACAAGCCTGCAGAGAGCAGGAAACAACACACAGAAAGAGAGAGATTTGTAGTCTTATAGCCAAAATAGTATTTTTTAAAAGCTGAAGAGGAAACAAACTGAGACATGAAGGAAAGACTGTCTGCAGGGAGAGGAAATGAGAAGGAGGAAGACCAGAAGGGAGAAAAGGCAGAAGATTCAGGACAGAGTGATGGAGGAGAGCAGAGAGGGAGATAAAAGTCGCTGAGGGGCCGGCTCCTTTACCATCCATCTCCTCTGTGCTGCTGCAGAGAGAGAGGGAGGCAGTCGCCGGCTCGGCCATCAAGCACTTATTGACAGTACTGCAGCAGCCACACACACACACACACACACACACACTCAGTACAACAGCAATTACGACAGGCTTGGAGCTGGGGGGGGGGGGGGGGGGGCAGTGGTGTAGCTGAGGGGAGCTCCCACTCTTCT
The DNA here is from genome assembly GCA_031216445.1 of Lateolabrax maculatus. Classification (NCBI taxonomy): domain Eukaryota; kingdom Metazoa; phylum Chordata; class Actinopteri; order Acropomatiformes; family Lateolabracidae; genus Lateolabrax; species Lateolabrax maculatus. The sequence goes on from CM062206.1 coordinate 483,557, forward strand.
TATTACAAAAGGTCATTTTGTTGTTTGTGATGCAAACGTTTATATAAAACTCATTTCCAACCCCAGAAAAAAAGATTTAGAAAATAAAATGTGTCTGTTTGGCAGTCTTTTCTGAGCAGTTGGACAGTTGATATTTTTGGGAGCCATTAGTCTTTACACCAGTCAGAGTTTGGCAGTCCAGCTAATGTCATAGGGGAAACTCTTTAACACAGGAATTAGTCATTCACAACATTAAACTATGGTGTTTTTTTTTGAACTTCTGAACTCATTTTTGTCCTTGAAAACAGAAGTTTTGTTTATTTAACCTTTATTTAACCAGGTGAGTCAATAGGGAAGGGCTGAAAAAAACTCATCCAAACATTTCCAACACACAGTCACAACAAGCATTACATACTGTTGTGATATTGTTGTGTTATCATCTCTTATGACAACTGAGCAAAGCCCATCCGCTGAGGAAAACCATTAGATGTGTTTGCAAGCTCTGGGAAGAGCAGATCAGTGAGGATGAGTTAGTCTGTCAATTTTATTTGTACATTTGTACAGCCAAATCATAACAAAAGTTATCTCAAGACGCTTTTCACATAGAGCAGGTCTAGACCATACTGTTTAAAATATTATTTACAGAGACCCAACAGTTCCACCATGAGCAGCACTTGGCGACAGTGGCGAAGTGCATTGTGGTTAACAAGCCTCCGCCTCGATTGTCTGTCTCGGCCTGTAGGACCACTTGTCTACCTGAATTTGACCTTTTGGCGCTGCGGCTCATTTGGACGGATCCTTTGTTGTCGACCTCTTACCGGCCACTCTATCAGGTGAAGACAATTTATCCTTCCCTGCCTGTCGTTGGGACTGTCTCTGAAGGACACACCTTCACAGTCCAGCTCCTGAACTGGGACACAACTCATACAGTTTCCTCTTCCTCTTCCTGCTCCCTCACTTCTTTCTAACTCCGGGCAAAACGCACCAGATTGAAACATATCAGTGTTATCCCCTCACTACAGACAGAACACATAATGAAGCTACAGGAGGCTGGAAGCCAACCGGGGGGAGGGAAATGAATGAAACTGTGGCTGTTCAGGAGCATCACAGGTGTTGGAAATAGAACAATGACCCACGTCGTGCTGCTGTGGTGCCATGTGTGAGCTCCACAGACTCCCACATGCCAGCGGCGTGTTGTGTCCTCTGCATCTCTTTTTCTCTCTCTAGTGTTCGGTGTCGGTCCAATATTCCTCCTTCCTCTTCCTCCTCCTGATGTGAATCCCCCTCTTGCTCTTTTCCCAACCTCATTCTGTCAGTCGCCCCGCCCGCCCGGCCCGGCCCCATATATACATCAAAGCCACACTATAAAGAAGCTGTGCAGCCAGCATGGAGCCGCTATTGGCAGAACTATAATGGAGACAGCGATTTATGTTCCGCGTCAGGTGTGTCATCTAATGGACTTTTCCTAATTTAGATTGGAGATGGGAGAGAGGGAGGGGTAGACCGAGGGGTGAGAGGCTGAAGATGAAGCTTTTGAAGACGAGTTCATTTGGAAATGGAAAGAAAAGGGAGTGCGTCCTTCATTTAAGGGGCTGCACTGTACTGAGACATTACTGAATCATTCAGATTTGGATTTGGATGTTTTAAAGCTTCAAACTGCAGGGTGGCACAGAAAGACACAGGGCTTCTTTTAAACACTTTGAATTCGACAGCAGGGAGACAGACAAAAGATTAATTCCAGCAACATCAACAGTCCATTCATCCGGGCTCGTCCTGATCCAGGACCCTTTACTACACATCACAGTCCTGCGTGGCTCAAAAATCGTCTCAGTGACGTATAAACTGTGACTTTGAACCCTCCAGTCCTCCCCAGATAAGATGTCTGACCTCACAGAGACCAGAACTAATGGTGCGTTCAGGAGAATAAGTGTTCAGGTTGTTAACAAGAACAAACAGTAAAGTTTATGTCTGACTTCCATTATGTCCAGATTATGTGATCGGACCACAGACAACTGGGAAATGCAACATGGTCACAAGATAGAGATCAATAGATCATCAATAGATCATCAATCGATCATCAATAGATCATCAATCGATCATCAATGTTCCATGCAAGGCTGCAAATGACAAATCAGCTGCTTTGTTTCAGTCTCCACTGTGGGCTAATTATGGAGCAATGACCAGGAGGAGATCTTCACATAAAAGTAGAGCAGGGAATGTATTGTGTGTGTGTTTTATTATTATTATTCAGAGGACTATGAGATTTGGACAAGGTAAAGGTATTAATGATTGTAGAGTGCAGAGCAGACGAGATGTAAAGGGCAGAGAGATGGATGGATGGCTGTGGATGAAGATGAAGAGGAATAGAAGGTGAAGGCTCTCAGACTCGTCCCACAGCTCATTTTAATGTGTGTGTCTGTTTATTGTATGTACTGTGTGGCGCGCTGTGCCGCAAACCTAATTTCAAGGACAATAAAGTCTGAAACTAGATTTAGTGCGAGAGAGGGGGAGAGGTGAGGTGCTAAAGGTGAATCGTTGAATAATGGAAGAGTTTGGGAGTGATGGGCAGAAGGAGATAAAGGGAAGGGAAAGAGCAGGGAGGCCAGTCGGCTTTCATGAAATGTTGGAGTCCAACATGTTGGAATGCAGACAGCGGCGCGTATGGAAACAGAGAAATATGTTTTCCTGCAGGACAGGATTAGAAGGAGGAGAGCAGCTCTGCCTGAAAACAGGGAAATAAAACGTCAGTGTGGAGTCCAGAAGCAGTGATATACAGTGTACACAGTTTATTAGCAGTGGACAAGAAAACCTGGGAATATATCTTTCCATCGAAAACATAAAAAGGAGAGGTATGGCGCTGTCCAGACACCCGTCTGGATCATAAAACGTCTCAACAACTACACACAGAGGATGTCGACCAGCTCTTAAAGGGAAACTTCATCTATTTCCAACCTCACCTCTATGTATCCCAGTTAGGAAAATGTTGGCGATGTTCTTTGTGTCTCCGGGTAAAGCTGCAAAATCTGTTGTTCTTTCAGCATCGGCGCCATCGTTCAGTCAGAGATGTAGTCGGGCAGGAAGAACTAAAGTTTCTAGTCTCCACCTCCGGGTAGCCAGGGGGCGTGGTCCCGCTCAAAAACAAAACTTCCTCGATTTCTTTCCTTGTGTTGCAAACCTCGAAAACGGCATCCCATAATATGAAAGCAGAGGATGATATGGGCCAGGAAACGATTCACAGTGTTTTGACGAAAGCCGTATTTAATCGAGCCAGAGTTTCCAGACGAAGAAATGCATCCTGGTACATGTAGTCACTGCCGGCAGTATAGCAGCACTGAGGAGTTTATTGCTTCAGTTGACTTCATTTAGCATCAACACTGGCTGGACATCCACATAAAGCGTGGTGGAAGTTCCCTTTAATGGGATTCCTCCAAGCCAGCATGCTAATGTAGCGGTGAATGACTCCTCTCATCAACTCAAACTGGTTCTCACAAAGATAGATGTACAAGTGTGCACGCACACACACACACACACACACACTATCACACTATACTTGCGAGGGCCCTCATTAGGGCTGGGTATGGTTTACAAAAAGAGGATACTAGTCCCCTTAAAGTGATGCTGATACCCATAAAGGACTTAATTTGTTGTCCATCATGTGAACTGAAGCATTCAGTTGCGTAAAATACTCCACTCCTCCACATCCAATTGATTTTTACACAAATACATTCTGAAAGTGTTCAAATGATTAAAATATTTATTGAATAACTGAACAAAATGGTACAATGAAGTATTATTTTTGAAGTGCCATTAAACACTGCATCAGGTGTTTTATCCGGTTATTCGTATTCCCAGTTTTTCCTGAAATAATAATAAAATCACATGTCTCATTAAATGGAAGATGCTTGCAGTGATCGGCTGCTGACAAAATCACACAAATGGTCGGTACAAAAAGGATCGAATGTAGGTGTCTTTCACAGGAGCAGTTTCGTGTCCCTGTGTGATGTACACACATGCACGCTCACACAGGGACAAAGGTATATATATATATATATATATATATACATACACATATCTCCATACCTAACCATGCATAAACACACAAGCACCATATGAACCTACATACCCATAAAGACTGTCAGGAAACACAGACACACAAGCGCTGATGCAGCTTAATGACCAGCATAATTTAAAATAAAGCTCCATACTTACACCCCCATCACACACACACACCCATTAGACACACACACACACACACACACACACACACACACACACACACACTCACACCCATTACACACACACATGCTGCCTCGGATCACATGAATTTTTAAAGGATCGTTTTTATTACACTTTGGTTTTATTTGTGAACAATAACAGCGCGGTGAGTATCATCCCGTCCGTCCAGCGGGGGAGGGTTTATGAGCATGCACAGCGCCACACGGCATGTTGGGATATCGGCTGCATTTTGTCTGAGCATGGTTGTTGGTTTGCAGCCTTGATGCAGAGATGGCGTGGACGGTGTCCTGCAGTCATGATGTGTTAATGTTCTTGCTGCGGTGTGTAGTGGAGGTGTGAAGAGACAGCTTTGGGGGTGGACAAAATAAGAGGAACATATGAAGATCTAATGCAATCCAGGTTTCAGTGCTTGTGTTGAATCAGCTCTATGGTTTGACATAAATGTTTGTAACCATGAATATATGAGGGAAAGGTTTGTGTGACACATCGGCAAAATGCCTCAGTGATTCTGTTCATGCTTTGCCTGAATGGGAAATTTAAAATGTGTGATTTCAACCAAAAAAGCGAAAATATTTCTAGCTTATTGTTATTCTTAAAATATCTGAAAAATTGGAAGCTTATCATAAAGAGACTTTCATGTGAAATCAAGCTGCAAATGACCCACCGAGGTTTAAACTCCTGGGACTCCTCACGAGCCAACACTGATACCAATAACGATATTTCATTTAAAATATAATAATATATTGACCAATATTCACTGTTTACCATGTGATAAACTAAAATATCACAAACAATCTCTTATATTTGGTTATTTAAGAATTATGATCATATGTAAAGTTTAAATAATAAACACAGTTTCTACTGGAAGCATATGTTTGGCACTTCTGTACATTTTACATTCATCGCCCAACATTGTGCTGACAGCTTTATACAGTATTTAGCACAGCTAAAAGAGCTCAAATCAGAGTATATGCAGTTGACTCTTCTCACCACTCAGGAATATCTCTACATCTCTCAGGTGGATGGTCGAACTTCCATTTGACATTTAGAGAACAATGATTAATTTACTTAAAATGTGTAATTTTCTCTCTCTGCATAATGTGGAAACATCACACACATTTTCATCCATAAATATCCAGCTGTTTCTGAACCATCATTCAGTCAAATTATTTATTCTACGTTACACTTATTTCATCCAATTTTTAACTTCAAATTCATTCCCTCAAAACAACAGTATGTTCCATCTTTATTGGTTCCTTCAGATCAATAGCATTAAATTATTTTTTTATTTATTTGATTTGATCTTGGACTGGGACACCTGAAGGATGTAATGCAAGGATTCAAAGTATGAATTATTAAAAGAGAGAAACAGATGAATATATATATTGATCAGAACACCCCAACACTCACTGTACAATTGAGTTAATTTACACCTGGATCCACCGCAGTACATCTGAGTATTCCTGAGTACTGGGGAGGGGAAGAGGCGTCTGTCCTTCAGTGTTTCCCAGCTGAGGTTTGAGGCCATTCACATATTTATAACACGGGCCAAAGCAGTGCGTCCTGCAGCATGCAGCGCCCACTCGGAGCCCAGAGGTGTCATACTGTACGTCAGCAAATGTTCAATTACTGCGCTCAGTTTCCCCTAGAGTGCTGCATGATTGCTCCTTTAAGAAAAGCAATTTGATACTGTACATTACACAGGGAGCCAAAGGCCATAGCTCATTGCAGAGAGGAACACTTGGTAAACAGGAGGCAGAGCTCCCAACCTACTGCAGGACTCCAACTGCTGCAGGAATCCTACTGCAGGACTCTAATCTGCTGCAGGGATACAAGCTATGAGCATGCACAGAGTCGTTTCTGCTCAACGTGTTGTTCGTTGCAGTATTTTTCGAAACGCCGGGGGGGAACAAACCAAATATTCTTTGAATAAGCAGTCAACGAATGTTGCCAGAGGAACGTCATTATCCAACATGGCTGCCCTGGAGCTCGTCGTTGCTGAGGAAGAATTGATCTGCTTATGGCTATTAAAACAACCAAGGCGACACGAGGAGATGGTCTGTCAGTCCCTTACAAGCAGAAAGAAGTCTCTGGGGAATATAGCCTTTTCTGACGCAGATGAACGCTATCAACAAGGAATGCACTTCCACATGTTTGTGGAATAAATCCCATCATGACCATTTTATATTTATTTTGACAGTCAGTGCTCTACTGAACTCAGAATTATATCCTGCTGTCTTGCTGTGTGTCCATCATTTAGTGATCAGGATCTTGTTTAAGGTTTAAATAGTCTGAAAAATGTACATAGCAGCAGTAATAAAGAGAAAAGTTCATGACCAGAGAGGACCTTCTGAAAGAAGACAAGCCATTAATAAAGTTGATTGTCTTTAGAGAAAGTCTGTGATGCAGCGGGTGGATGGACAGCAGAAGAAGAAGAGGACGAAGAGGAGGGTGACATCATTTGTGGAAAACAGGGCCTGTCAGAGCGATCACATCACCAAACTCTGTGACCTTTGAGACAGAGCGTTAAAGAGTGAAGCTGAGGCAGTTTCCCTCCTTCCTGTCTGATAGACGGCTGTCCAATGTGCTCCCAGACGACTCAGTCAGCCTCAGGGTACATCACACGAGCCCTTCTTCGTCCGTTTGGTGATTTATCTTTGATTTCTACACTGTAAAATGATGCAAACTTCACAAAACTGCATACAATCATGTTTTAACTGTGTGTGACAAATAATTAGTAAACTTTACAGAGTTTATTCATATTTAAAAGCTTCTTTCATCATTATTTTCACACTGTGTATGTTGCAATCCTGTTACATCATGATCGTCTGAGGTATTCAGTGTGTTTGTGAATGTAACCACGCAGAGTGGAATCAGCCTTCACTACTTCTACCTCAGATAATCATCTCCTGGATTTCCCAGAATACTTTTCAACAACCCGAGAACCCAAACCCAACCTGTGTTGCAGCTGCATTGCATTCTGGTCTGCATCTGGCTCCTGTTGGTTTAGAAACTTATCTCTGGCCCCTCTAGATGTCTTGCAGGACTGACAGTAAAACTTGATGCTTACAGGAGATGTTTGAGGTCACAGTTTCATCCTCAACTGCTTCCTTTGTTTTATCCTCTGCTTTCTCAACATCTCCTGTCACTTTCCACCTGTCCAGTAGATGTCCTTAGTGCTCGTCCCTCCTTTTCCTGTCACCTGACCGGTCTCCTGCCTGCACGCCTGCTTCCCAATCAATCATCCACGTCAGTACAGGTAGTCTCCAGAGAGGTCAGACAGTGGGATGTGGTCCAGGTGAATGAGCTGACCGGCCAAGTGTGGGTCTCTTTACTGTTTCTGTGGAAGTATCTTTAACAGTTTTTAACACTGACCCAGCCGGCACACACTCACACACACACACTCGAACTCACACACACACTCACACACACTCACACACACACTCACACACACACACACACACACAGACTTAGTGCCCCCCTGTAAAGAACTGTTGTAGTACATGACAGACTGACTTTCATACAACTAATTAGTCCCGGCTTGTTTCCACAGTTGGTCCCGAGTGACTGATTGTGTTAAACTCACAGCCGTTTCTTTACTTCCTCTCTCTCTGACACTTACAGGTCGTCTGCATCCAAGGACATTTCCTAACTTCCTGCCATCCACACAAGATTTCAGCTTCTTGCAAGAACAAACAAAACAAACCAGCAACAAGGATTTTAATGTTTGTTAAAGCAGTAACTGCACGGATAACAAATTCTTATCGTGTCTTTGCCATCTGCTCTCAATAAACGAAGCGGAGGTCTGCCTGCGACGCCTCAGCCTTTCATTCCTCAGATCTTTCGCACCAGCTGGCCCGGCGGCGGCGTTTAGGTGTACGATGAAAGCGGGCCACCAACCCGGCATTTCCAAGGTCACACAGTACCCAAATTAACAAGAACAGAGAGAAAATGCCTTTTTTCATTTTCCAGCTTTGCGAAAGTTTGCATCCTAAATGTTTTAAGGATAAAGTGAAACCGAGTCGTCGTGCGGCGCCGGACAGAGAAGAGGAGCAAAGGTTAGCTCAGTACTTGATATTCAACGAGGATTAAAGGTAGCTAATGCTGACCTTTAAAAGTCAAAAACACTTCAGCTGTGAGTCACTCTGCTGTTTTTCTTTATCTGGTTCGCGACCTTGATGTTTCATTCAGCTTAATAAAGCAGATGATGTGATGGAGGCTGCAGCTCTGAGACTCCTGAGGAAGTAAAACGGGCTGTGAAATGTTGACTGTAAACAGTTTTCTCTTATCTCATTCAGGCATGAACACCACTGAAATAACTTCTGAAACATACAGACGTTAGATCTTCAGACTCTCTGTGGTTACATTAAATCATACATCACATACACAATGCAGGCTTTCAAAAAGTGTTCAAAAACTGAACTATTGAGTTGCTTTATAAAAAATACTTAGTATAAAAAAGAATCAGACATTTGATTGTTGGTTTGTTGTCTTGTCCCCTGTGAGTTAACAGTCCGGTACTGTGGGGCAAACAGGCTCTCACATTCATCATCTGATGTTAGATATTGATCTGAAATATAATTTACAAGCTTCTGAGAAGGGAACAGCTGTCCTGCAGGTCCGTGTACACTATCTCTAAATGTACCACTTCATATCAAGACATTCAATTGGCTAATTTTTCTACTAATATGGCAGAAGTCTTGTTGCTTTACCTGAACATCTAATGCAATCTCATGAAATGCTACACAGAGCACAAACCTGCATCAACACTACATAACTAATCCAATCTATTTTAATACAATACAGATGGGGGGCAAAACGCATTATTGAGTCAGTTATTTTAGGGAAATCAAATAGTTATTATCCAAAATAACATTCTCTGTGCTTGTCTCCAAAATAGCACCGACTGCTTTTGTTTGCTGTAATTTTGTGTACAAAAACAAGCATTTTCCCTCCTTTGGCCCCGGTGGAACAGGTTTAAATCCTGCAAGACAGGAAACAGCCTCGGTGCACTGAGTTAGCTGACGAGCTGAAGGATGAAGTTCTACAGGTCATCCTGAAAGCCAGCAGTTCCTCATGGCATGGCAAGGTGAGAGGGTCCCAACCTGTGGCTGACCTGGGGTCAGTCTGGTACACGTGTGCGTGTGGCATCCAGGCCAACTTCAGGTCAGATTCGGTCTTTGTTAGAGCCAGTCACATCTTAACTTCTCTTGTTGGAGGTCGATGTTTGTTGGGTGAGTACAGAAACACCACGTCGATATACTGTAGCTTCATCAGTCCGTGTCTGTTCTGGCTGAAAAGGCCAATAATAGCAGAAGAAATTGCACCTTTTGGTACTTTGAAGTATTAAAATCAACACTAAAAAAGTGCTGCTGTTGTTTTAGTTTCCAGCACTAATGAAGCAGACACATTTATTGCTTCACATTGACCAATGCATTAAACTCAGGCTTTCATTTAGGACCCCAGCAGACTGTATGTTGTGAGAACATTTCTCTTCTGTGTCAGTCTCAGTCCTGTTGCCTGCAGTCACATTTCTTAATCAGGCTCTCAGATGAGACGCTGCGAGGTGACAGGATTTGGTGTTCCTGTGTTTTTCTTCTTCTCTTGTGTTGCCACAGCCACTTCCTGTTACGACGGGAAAGTGGACAAGATGCGACAGGAAGGTGGGGGGGGGGCGACAACACACATGCAAACTGCATACATGTGTGTTTCTCTCTATTTATGAGGACACTACATTCATTGCATCACCATCTCGCCTCAGCCCTAATTTAAACTGAAACTCACTCACTCACACACAAATACACACACAAGCTCACACACACACTCACTCACACACACAAACACACACACAAGCTCACACACACACTCACTCACACACACAAACACACACACAAGCTCACACACACACTCACTCACACACCCCCCCACACACACTCACGCCCCTGGCTGAAAGCCACAGTGACCACCTCCTCCCCTCTGAGGACTGACAGGACATTAACACCTCACCACCTCTGGCAGATGGGAGAGGGGGACATTTTGTCAGCGAGCGACGGGGCACGCAGCCTATTTTAGGCTCTTTATTTAGCTTTGCTCCAGTCCAGCCTGTAACCATGAAACTCTGTCCCCGACTGATAGATGAAGTCACACCATTGGCCGGTCGAGTGGCGGAGCTTTCCCATTGGCTGTTGCTCTTTGAAAATGAACCAGAGAACAGAGGAGAGATTAAAGATGGCAGCGCCCTGTTTCCAGCTGCAGGCAGCGAGACCAGCCCAGACTTTTCATACAAGACAAAAACCACAGACTACATGTTGTTGGACTAATCTTCTGCAGTTCAGATTACCCTCACAGTGCAGAATTTATTAGACTTGGAGACCTTTATTGATCATTTACATATTGATCATGGATTTGGCAGCAGCATATCCACCAAACCTTCCAAAAGAAAAGAACAGGATTCATCCACAGACAGAGAGGACCTACAGACGACAGAGAAGGAGGTCCAGCTGTCTCTACACACAGAAATATAAGAGCTATGATATAAATATATAAAGAGCTGCTAAAAGGTCTATCTTTGAATCACATCACGTCCATCAATAAAGTGAACAACTCGTCTCAGTTGACTGTTAAAACTCCAAAAAGCAGACGGTGGAAAAAATCTGTGGAAGGAAACACAACAAGGACAGGCGCCATCTTGGACCTGAGATCGTCTCATCGTCTTCCTTCGTCCTGAAACTGCAGCCGACATCCCTGAGACAAAGACTAAGAGCTCATGAAAACTCACTTTAAACTTCCACCGGTCACCATGAACAAAACCTCCTTTCTTCGAGTCCACCACATCTGCTCACATCACCTAAAGCACCCGGAGCAACCAGCAACGTTTCACAGGCAGAACCAATCAAACGCAAAGAATTAACAGGAACTAAACTCACATTATGTTACACACCAATTATGTCATGTATTCTTTTAACTTAGGATTTAGCACATATATAAACTACAATGTGATCATACCTGTAAAAAACAGCACCAGGAAAGAGGAACTGGCTCCAAACAACAGGTGAAAATAAGAGTAATGAGAGAAAAGGAGCCCCTGCTGCATCTGTAGCACAGTTTGTCTCTCCGTCCCCACAGAATCGTTTTACCGTCCAGATGACAGAATGAAATTAGTGATGTGCATCTTTTGAGTCTGTCTGCAGGCTAAATCAAATGACCAGCCTCCCGTGGAGAGAGCTGTTTGTTCCATGAGACCCCTGCGGTCCTGGAGTTAAAATTATAATACTAATTGCCTGAGCTCTTCTGTCAATACTAATGCCATCTGGAGAGGACCGGAGGACGCTAATAAAGTTGGGACATAACATAAATGACAACTGGTTGCTCCAGGCAGAAAAAATGAGCCAGAGGATCAAAGAATGGATCCAAATGAGTTCAGAAGATATTAGTATTATAATACTCGTGTGTGATCAGGCGACGACGCTGAGGCCACCGGCTGCAGGCTGCAGTGTTGCTCTGTATCAGGGACCTCCTCTCATGACGTCTTAAGCTGGGCGACACCGGACGATTTCAGCCCGTTTCTGACCCGATTTTTGAGCCACACGACTCATTTTACAGTCAGACCGAATCCCAGCTTCGTCGGGCGACGTCTGCCGTGCAGTGAACTGAGGGGGAGGCGCGATCCATCGCCGCCAACCGTTACTGATGTTTTCTCTGCTGCACAACACATTTGTCTGTACAGCAGCACCATGAGGAGAGGATGAGACGGGCAGGCTGACATACACACAGTACACACAGTACACACAGTAACCACAGTAACCACAGTACACACAGTACACACAGTAACCACAGTAACCACAGTACACACAGTAACCACAGTACACACAGTACACACAGTAACCACAGTAACCACAGTACACACAGCAACCACAGTAACCACAGTACACACAGTAACCACAGTAACCACAGTACACACAGTAACCACAGTACACACAGTACACACAGTACACACAGTAACCACAGTAACCACAGTACACACAGTACTCTATGAACTGCTCAGTACAACCTTCAGCTCCACCGCTGCAGCTTCATTACAGTTTAAACAGCTCGTTCAAGGACACTTTGATGGCGGCCATTAAAGGAGAGACGGAGCGTCTCATTCCTTTCTATAATCACACTCTGCTTTTTGGAATAGAGAGAGCCAAAAAGCCTTAATACCACATGCACACACACACCCACACACACACACTCACACACACACTCACACACACACACACGCAGACACACACACATCTGCTTGGATGAGTGAAGCCGATGCTGAAGGTCCTTAAACCTGCGTTGTCTCTAACAGCCAGCAGGGGGCGACTGCACCGGCTGCTGACAGAAGTCTGACTGTATAGAAGTCAATGAGAAAATGAGCCGACTTCTCACCTGAGTTATTACCTCAGGAAACATTTTCCTGAGGTAATAATGTTTCTCAGTCGCTGGTTTCAAGTCTTCTTCAGTACAGCAGGATGTTCATTTAATTACATTAAGAAAATTATTTTTTTTTAAATGAGAAATATTTTTGAATAAAAGCTCCAGTCTGCTGCAGTCCAACATGTAAATAAGTGGTTTGCTGTGACAGAAGCCATGTGGCCGACACGTTGTTCCGAGGTTCCTCTCAGGACCATGATGGCGAACGTTTTCAGCAGGCCTGACCTCGGTGGACGGGGGACCTCTAACCCAGCGGTGTTGGAGCCTCGTCGTCCTCTCGGCCTCCAGCTGCACAGGAACACACGAGCTGTGATTCAGCAGATGCTCCTGAACCCTCAGACCTCCACCCACCGTCTCAGGAGTGCCCTTATTCCCTGACAGGTGTGTGAAGTTGGCTCCTGTGAGCTGCTGAGAAGGAGGCAACTGTGTTTCACATTCTTTAATGTATAGAGGGGAGACCTATACCAGAGGAAGGAGGAGCGAGTTTACTGAGCGAACGGCACTAACTCTGGACGAATCCAATCCTGAGGCATGTATCGTATTATCAAATTATATTTCCAAGGTTATTCAGTACTGACTTTAAGATAAAGTGGAAATTCTAGTTTGATTAGATCAGATGGAAAAAATGGTTTAGCGTGAGAATCACAAACAAAAGATGTTGGAAACAATCGGCTGTCAGCTCATGTTGTTACAATAGAGAACAGATATGAACAACACATTAAGTAAAAGAAACAGCATTAAAGAAAGAAACACTGCTGATCTCCAAACCTCACGTCACACACACACACACACACACACACAGACTTCAGTCATATCAGGCAAAGATAACACAGTGCGCATCTGTCAGAAAGGATCTGCCGTCTCAGTGTGTAAACTGCTCCGTCTTTTCCATTTACCTGGTCATGTGACCACTGACCAGGAAGAACGGGATCTGACAGATCAATGACTCCATCAGTCACATCATTAGATGTCACACTTCAACACAAGGCAGAGGCTTCAGGGTGTTTGAAATAAAAATTGTAACTTTGCTCTGTTGTTGAAACGTGATGGAAACTAAATGGGTGAATCTGTAGCTGATTCATTCATAATCAGCCAAACCGCCGTGCCAGCCCCCCCGTGCCAACACTGCAGGCGGGGTCGTGCCCGGTGGCTCCTGATGGTGTTGGCCCCATTTGGGCCACAAGGTGGAAACTTTGAAGTGCAGAATGAAAACAGCCTCCAGCTTCATTCTGTCTCGTCTCCTGACAGAAACATTTTCAGCTGTAAGAAGGTCACAGGATGACCGTCAGGATCTCTGAGCACAAACCAAGTGAACATCAGACGTGGAGGAAGAGGAACTAAAAAGAGCGAAGGGGTTAATTCTCTTCCTTCTTCTTTCTCCTTCTCTCTTCCAGACTCCATCTTTGCATCTGCTGTTCAGGTCGGAGCCGATCTTGGTATTTCAGCAGCAGCTGCGTCACCACTTCGCAGTTTATTTGGTTTCCAATCAGATGAATGAGACACACAATATGTCAGCGATAACAGACGACAAACAGAACCAGAAAAGAGACTTGACTGACTGAGAGCTTTCCCTCCTGTCAGGACACCTCCGTGTGCTCTAATACACTCGTAACACAGTGCTGCACACTTAAATAAAGACTCAGTGTGAATTGTTGTATTCTTCCTTTACTCTGCAAGAACCACAGGCATTGCAGTACATTGTTACACGTTTCTGTCCAGCCTTTCTCTAAGCACTACAATACTACAGAAGCGCTCACTTAGATACACGGACTTATTCTACCTCTTGTGGCGTAAGGGGGTTATAACCCTTATCTTCATCGGTGCAGGAAACTGGAGCGCAGTAACACTGTTGTTAACTACAACATAAACAATATGCCTGCCTGTTTTAGTCAACGTGACATTATAACCTTTGAACATTAACCCTTTACTTGCCTATACCATAGTGTTATAATGAAATGACATAAATGATATATAGAGGGATGGCTTCTTCTTTTATGACCTTATTGTCCCCACAACAGGAAAGTTATTTTAACCCCAAACGTTCAGGTTTGATCCTGCTAGTGGCTGTTAATCAGAACTTATTGTCATTTCATCTTCACTTTATTATTATTATCCAGTAAAGCTCGACCAACACTGGCATTGTGAGGCCGTTACTGATGTCGAGATTTGTTTTTTTTACATAAACACATTTTCTGAGCGAAACATTTTACAGTGTAAGAATAAACTTGGCAGTGCTCTCTGGTAGACTGTTTCTAAATGTCCACTTCTGTTGATACATACATCGATAGTGGTAGTGACATATCTGCTTCATTCCAGCCTCCTACCTGTCTGCTGCTTCCATCTGCTTCCTGTTTGTGTTTGGTTGGGATGGATTCGGTTCTCATTCTCAGTCCCACCTACAAAGCTCTGATAAGCTCCCGACAGCAGCTGTTCATGTCCACGTCACCACATGGTAAAGATGTTGGACCCCGGCTTCATAAAACCCTCTGGTTCAACTCCTCATCTCGCTACCGTGATGTACAGGTGTACTCCAGGAGGCCGTGACATCACTGTTGTCCCACCGGGAGCGTTTCAGAAGCAGTGTTTTCCTTCTGGACTGTTGTAACAGGGGTAAGTAGGCTACGTAGTTCAATTGTTGCTTTTTATCGTCTGTTTTTTCCAATTGGGTCTCAGGATGTTTTATTTTGAAAATGTCCTTCCTGCCTGACTTCCTGCCCAGCTCTATCTGCTGTGTGCAGATTAACGATGATGCTTTCTATCATTAGTGGTTATTCTAATGTTTCCTAAATAGAAACTGCAGCCAGCAGAAGAAGACCAACAGTTTTCCAGACTACTTGAGCCTTTTTCCCACAGAGACATGCCATCACAAGTTTAGACAGGCCAGACATGAGTTTGTCTCGGAGCGCTCGGGCCCGTCACTTGATCACTATTCAGATGCCGGGTCCAAGGTTAGAGTCTGAGCGCCCCCGGGCCCGGTGTCAGAGAGAGATCAGCCGAAAATACACACACAACCAAACACAACACACAGGAGCCCAGCTCACCGCTTTTATTTATTCTTCATCCTGGTGTCACTCGGGGCAAGGTGAGAAGACGAGAGAGGAGGGGATGGATGGGGGGAGGGCGTGGGGGAGGAAGAGGGGGAGTAGAGAGGGAGGGGAGGTGAAGTGGGTCACTGGAGAAAAGGCGAGCCGCTGCTGTCAGATACAGTAAATGTTGCTCAAAGGCAGAACGTTTTCTTATTGACTGTATCTGTGGAAAACAGAGAAGAAGAAGCTTCAGTCTGAGGGCTGTTGGTGGAGTTACAGCACAAAACTTTAATAATCACTGTTGTCCGTGTGTTATTGATCAGTTTGAGTGGTTTTTGTGATGTTGCCTCTCCAGAACTGCAGCTCGCTTATCCTCCAATATTTCAACACACTGACTGGAACATAAACTGATCTCTGACTCGACCACAGCAGGGAGCCAAACTACTACTAAACTCAGCCATGGTTAGGAAGAAGAAGCTAGTCATCCCTTGTAGGAAATGATAGAAACATTGCTGAATTGTTGCCAAGGGTGACGTATATCGGCCTGCATGGATATTATATGATATTTATACATATGATATACATCCTGTACGTTGTGTTTCGCCTCCATGTACAGTTTGAATATTTGGTTTGAAGCTGTTTCTTTGTTAATAGTAAAATCTGTGACCTGACGTGAACGACGGTTCCAAACCTGTTTCCTGTTTGAATTAAGGAGGTTCAGGACCGAACTGAATCACAGCCTG
>CM062206.1:505000-637500 GCA_031216445.1 Lateolabrax maculatus
GACGTCACTGTGGCTACGTCCACTTCTTACATACAGTTTAATGTTGAAACAGGAAAAAACAAACACAAACAGTTGATACCAGATTTAAATTAAACATTAAGATTTCCTTTCACTGGAATTAAGGAGCCAAGTCCAGTATCTAAAGTATCTCTCTTTATTAATTTACTCAAACTGTTTGTGGTAAAACAATCATATCTGAGCCATCACTAAATACTTCACGGCTTTGCTTTCATTATCATTTTTCACTTTGATGTAAAAGATGAAGACGTTCGTCAGAGTAGCTTCTGTTTCATGAGTCTGAGGTCTTCGACATTGTTCCTCTGCATCTTGGATATAAATGGAAAGTACCTGAACACTGACACATGCAGCCTGAGCAAAGTGTGACTGATTATTGGTCAGCAGCCAAAGTGAAGGAATGGACCTGACCAGTCACATGTGCAGTCATGTGGCTGACTGCTCGGGGTTACAGGAAGGTGAAAGCAGGAGAGTTAACAGTGTGAGATCAAATAAAATCACCAGTCATCCAGTAAATACCTTTTATCCTGCTTCAGCTTTAAGAGTCTCTGTTTGCTTTTAAAATTACATCTAAGGTGGAGTTTTAGCATTGTAGTGTTACATTTTTAATGATATTATCATTATATAACTATTATATTAAATAACTAAGTTAAGCCTTTCATCTCTCTTCTTTGTAACTTGAATATAATGACTTTTGACTTCCGTCGACTCATTTTAAACAAATGAAGCATACTTTGAAACTGTGGAAGAGCCACCGGGGACGGACTTGATTTTCAGAACAAACCTCTTAAGACGTTCATGAAGTCTAATATTCTGCTTGTCTCAAACACAATGATGTTCTCTGTTCGGAACCTACACAGCATATTTTAATCTAATATGAAATATACAGGAAAATATTACAGAGTGTGATTTCATCAGACCAGAGGATCAAAAGGTCAAAACACTGTCAAAAATGTCCATAACTGTAGAATTTGGTCTGAATGATGATCACACAGACAAATAAATGGAATCAGGTGCAGGATGGATAAATGATGCGGAGTCTGTTTCTGCTCTGTGATTTAATGGAAACTGAAAATGAGTCTCATTTCATGTTCTATTGTCCTTTATGTGATGAGCTGAAAGAGGGGCCTCGCAGCATGATGGCCTCAATTTCTGCTAATTTCTCTTGAGTGGATGTTAATGAAAGAGATTCTGGTTACTAAATTTGGAAAGTTGGGGAAAAGATATCAACACGTTTCATTCCTCTGACAAATGGCTGCTCACCTGGTCAGTCTGGACTTCTGGACTATAAGAGCTCTCGTTTGCAGCGAGAAGCAATCAAGTCAGCAACAGAAGCAACTGATTCACAACCCTGGTTCCAGTCCAGCACAGATGGCTGCGATGCACCGGGTCTCCACCTGTCATAAAACGGAAAGAAGAAGAAGACTCACGCTTTGCATGATGGGATGCTTTCCCGTGTTTACAGGCAGTGGACCAACACGCTGCTGATGCTCCATGTTTGGGAAATCTGTCCTGAGCGATTTCTGACCAATGAGAGGACAGTTTGCTTTGTTGAACTGTTGCCTTGTGAACACAAACAAACCGAGGGACAAATGCAACACAAAACCAGCAGCTCAAAGAGACTAAAAAGTGGAAGTCACTGGATTTATTGTTAATGTAAAAATATTGATTTCTGCCACTTTAACTGTATCATTACCATGAATAAATTCTGTAATTTCCCTCGACGAGCTGACAGAGAAAAGGAATCAGCAGTTCTCCCTGATCTAAATCTTCCCTTCCCCCTCTGTTTGACCTCTGACCCCTCTGGGGGCCTTCGGGGGACCCATCTCGACCTGCAGCGATCCCCATCCTTCCCTCGGAGCAGCGTTGTTGCAGGTCACAGGGGTCGCGGTCTCTTTATAACAGTCCATTAGCTCGGCCGGTCACTGGCTTCCTTTTCGGGGTCGGTTATGCAACTGATCTGATGTTTTCTGACTCGAACAGTCAAGATACTGGAGCTGCATCCTTCAGTGGGGAATAAAGGAAGCATCACTTGGTGCATTAGAGGTTTAATTAGGCTACAAGTCAAACCTGTTTCACCACCTGAAACAGGAAACAGACTCTTTCCAACAACTTATGACTGCTTATTGTATTTCAGTTGACGACAACAAACAGGAACAGTTTTAATTAGTCGTGAAAACATGAAGCAGAAACACGTCATTGGACTGTGAAATAAGAACAGTATATGTACAAACATTAAGAAATCTTCATTGCATTTCATTAATGAAGACATGATTTGACTCGTTCACCTGACAAAGAAACAGTCAAAACAAAGATACTGTTTAGTTTTTCTTTGGATGTTTCCTGGTCCTCAAACACTGCTTTTACATTTTTACCCAAATATCAAAGTGTGTCAGTGTGTTGTTTATAACACATACTGTATATACTGTGGGGTGTAATGAAGACTGCGGCCTCCAGGGGGCAACAGTAAGGGTTTTTCTTCTTACCTGCACAATTAGCATGTTTTCCACCTCTTCCTGTGTTTCCACCACTGTGCTCTCAGACGATATTACCTCATTTCTGTGCATCCTTAAAGTCTTGCAGCCGTGGCCTCAAATGAAAAATGTACTCTGTCGCCTCTGGACTCGGGCTCATTAAAACATATTTCTATCCTTGTCATGTAGGGGCCTCGCAGCAATAAGTCTGCACCTCATTCTGGGTCCCGGTCTGCAGAATCTAAGAAACTAGATGTTAATAGAATTCATGAAAAGAGCCTTTTCCTGTTTCTGCCGGACGATTAGCTGGACCGGTCGGAGAGGAGATCCATGCTGAATTTATTTAGCATCCATCTCAGAGTAAAATTAAATTTGCTTCTGGACTGTTGCCATACATTTTAAATGTTTTGTACAAAGAAAGTTAATCTTGTATCAGGCTGCTTCACGGTCACATCATTCATTCAATGAACATAATCTCCTTTCCACATAGCAGCACTGACGTTGCCATGAACTTGTCCTTATATATTTAAAAGGTAGAATAATATACCAGCATATATTATAAAGGAGAAGGAAATAATGAAACAGTGCTCCTATGAATAAACTGCACAGATTCACTCCAGCCTGTTGTCCTATAGGATATTAATGTTTTTCAGATTTTCTCTACTTGAATGAGGTTTCAGGTAGATCAGGTAGCGTTCAATTGAAAAAATTTGCTTTTGTTCAGTTCAGTACAGACTTCCACTGAACAAACGTGATCAAAGATTCAAGTGTTTTTTCTTCTTGACTCGGACAGCAAATGACCAGTTCTGCACATCAGTCGCTCATAATAGCCACAAATATGTATCGTTACTGTTGGTTCTCAGCATTTAAAAACACAGAAAGTAGATGAATATAAACATCTGTCCAGACCTCCATTTGTTTTACATCCATTTCCTTTCTACCCATAATCCCTTGTGGTTTGGGGTTGTTTCTCCCCTAATTATCCACATCGCCCTGTTCTTGTTGGAGGGCTGTAACATGCGTGTGGTGAACGCACCTTATCTACGGCAGCATACATATGAATATCTGTTTGTTTTGGGCTTGTGAGGACAGATAATGACGCTCACTGAACCTTAAACCCTCAACTCTGTTCTGTACATGACGCTTCACTGCTCTGTGTCCAGCATCTATTCACAAGTCCTTCATCACCAGGATAAAACTCCCAACATGTAGACAAGCATTCCTCTGGATTTCATTCAGACACATGCGTTGACAGCCGACATGCATCGCATTTCTTTTATTGAATTCCACATACAGTGTGCATGGATCTGTACAGATGCAGCTGCAGCCTCTTGTAAAGGTGATATGCACATTTCTATCAGTAAAGTCATTTCTGTCCAGGACTGGTTTACAGGCAGGATGCACGACGTCGGTGTATTTTTTTCATGCACGTATCTGGTCTGAGGTCAGATAAATTTACTGGGCTGCTTTAGGAATTCCACCGGAATCACACGTTGTGTGACATGAATGCTGCCACGTGAGGCTTAAGGTCGAGCGTAATGGAAATTGTGACATTGAAAAGGCAGACAGAGGTAGAATTAATGGTCCTGATATTCAAAGATGAACTTATTCTGCCTCCTAGTGGCAGCAGAGGAGTCGAGCTTCATTCTCTTTCTCATTATTCAGGTTTTTTCTTCATATATGAAATAAAGATTTAAAGATATGTGTCCTAAGCTCTGAAAGACTCTCCTGTAAGTAACTATTCTAACATGCACAGTAACAGGAAGAGTTTTCCCTTTGGACCTTTGACCCTCCATACTGCTAGAAATACTGATGACGTGGAAATTAAATGACAAAAATTAAAATGTGCCATTTTTGTTTTGTACGTTTGTGTTTGTGCTCGTTAAGATTTTTATGGCTTTCATGGTGTTTTTTTTTTCTTTAGATTGTCACGTCATAAAGACAAGTTCATTTTAACCTCCTTATAAACCCCCACAGGACTGTGTCACTGTCCATCACTGTTATTAAAGAATCTGCATAAAAACACTTGGAGTCTCAGCATGTTATGACTCAAAGCAGCCTCGCTGTGCAAACACAGATCCAGATCCACACAGTCCTTCACTAACAGACATTTTCAGGTCTTATCGTTCACTCAGCTCAATAACAAATGTCAGACTCTTGTGCAGACTATAGAGGCCAGGTGACAGGGCGCCGCAAGAGTAACATAATGCTGGAAATATCAGATCTACAAGGCCAGAGGCAGCCTAAAGGTAGGAAACCAGCAGTAAATATTAGGAATCAATGTGCCCTTGAGCAAAGCAAACACAACTATGTGACTTTATTTCAGTCTATCAGAGACATAAGCTGCAAGATGAAGAAATGATCAGAAAGACGACTGAAGTCTTTTTCATTCCTGATTAGTCTCAGAAACAATATTAACCACAAACTCTGGAAGTTGACATGCATCCTGCAGCCAGACAGACTTATTGATGCCCATCTGTTTCTGAAGACCAATTACTACTGAAGACTCTTTCTATCGATCTATCTATCTATCTATCTATCTATCTATCTGTCTATCTGTCTATCTAGTATCTCAAAATGAAACTTCAGATACATGTTTTGCACACTTTAGCAACATTTCTCATAAAGACTTTATTATTATAAATGTAGTAGCCTACATAGCACAGGCTGGAAGACTCTTCATCCATCGGTTTCAGCTGTTAGGTAAGTAGGGCTTATTGGTCATAACATACTGTATATCAGACCCAAGGTGCTATAGAAATAAAGTTACTTATTATTAAGTTCATTCTTACAACACAATTCATCAGTGAACAAAGCTTTAATATTTTAATTATGATATTTGTAATGTTGTCAGGTTTTAGGGTTTGAGTTTAACATTTAGAAGATTGTATTTGCACATTTGACATTTGTCCTTTTCAAAAATCATTATTGTATTCTTCTTGTCTTTCATCTTTCATGATGTGCTGCTGTAAAATAAAGGTTTGTTCCCACCTGTGTCGTGATTTTATCAGCGAGACAAAATGTTCTGTCTTTGCACATGACATCGAGTCCACTGATGTCACTCAGCCTCCTCAGTGAAGCTGAACTCAGCCTCCCATGCACCATCCATGTCACCCACACCTGTACTCACGGACCAATCAGAGGCCAGAGTGAAGACACACCACAGACACTGGGTTCAAAGAGACACATTTGTTTTGCAGAGTGTGACGCCATGTGTACTGTTAACATGTACATGTTGTTTTATGTTAATGTTAACTTAATGGACTTTCAGGGTTTCATATTTCATAAACTGTGGCATGACTACGATATAATTGTATATTCTGATTCATAATAGATAATCAGTGGTTTCTATGCAACTTATCATTTTAACATCTTTACATTTCTACACTTAAACACTTGATAGATATTTATGTTTTTTACATCGGCAACACCACAGGACACGGTTTAATAAAAATAATATTCCTTATTGAAACATTCCCTGACAGAAAAGTTAATAGATTCATAACACAGCTGCTGCTAAATTCAAAGCCATTTTCATTGTTAATGAAATGAAATTAATTAATGGATGAAATGGAACAACCCTCCAGCTCTTCCTTTAGATAAACATGTGAGTCTCACCCCCTCAGGCTGAACCCTTTCTGTATTACAAGTGTTAGTATTTTGTTTGAAAAAGGTTTGTAATGTTAAATTTTGATATCTGACTAAGTCCAGTAAGCACACATGAACTCAGCAGTCCTGTGACTGTGAGTCAGGGTCATGGTGATAGCAGGTTGGGCCTGATGTCGACACATCTGACCTCCTTTATTGCAGTCAACAGTCCGAGTGAAGCGTGCAGTCACTGAAATGTGATACAGATGCATCATCAGCAAACATACCTCCCCCTTCTTTATTGGACATGAGTAGGACACATTGAAGCTGGAGCCCTATCGGTGTCCTTGGTCCACAGAGATGAAGCCGATATCTCTCTCCTCATCTGACTCTGGTGAAGGTCACAAATTACCGGACTGCTCCTTTAACCTTAACTAAACTGTGGTGAAAGAAGTGTTTCCACTCTAATAAAGTTTCATGTACTCAAGGTATCCAGTCAATAATCATTGTGTCACAGCAGTTAATGGATCCAGCAGCTGTTGTGTGCAGAGTGTGTTTCTGTGGTCTGAACCTTTGTGTTTGCACCGTCTTTACTGGTTTGTTATCTTCATTTTGCCTCTTTTAACTTCAAAGATATTATCGTCAACTTCTTACTAATGTTCATTGGAAAAGAATTATGATTTGGTTGGCTAAATCTAACACAGTTTTCATTGGTGGATCCTGCCTGTCTATGTATAGTACAGTAAGCATACGGTGTAGATTTCATCTCCATGATGAGGAAACCTTACTAAACATGTGGTTTAAGATTTCAGTCAGAATATTTTTTTACAGTAGGATATGATCCTCAGCACAAGGAACTACACATACTGACCTGTCCATGTCCTCTTTATTCACACACAGCTGCAGCTCTTTAAATCTCATTTCTTCAATTAACAAGTTTATTAAAGTTAAAAAGTAATTAATGAAACATGTGCAACATGTCGAAGGAAGGAAAGGATAAGTCCAATTCAACATCCATGAGAACCACATGGAAACTACAGAACCACTAAGATACATTTGAAAGATGCCTGAAACCCCCTCGGCTCTCCTCCTCCTCATGTCTTCTCCTCCCAAACTACGACTCTTCTTTTCTACTAGGAAATAACTCGAAGGAAGTGAGGAAAGGAAGTGAAGAAAGGAAATGAAGGAAAGGTAGAAGGGAAATGAAGGAGAGTTAGAGGATAGAGAGCAGAGATGGATCAGTTGTTTTTGTCTTCCCGGCAGAAGAGTTCAGATAAGAAAGGGCTCCTGAAAGTGTCTCTTTTCATTATTTACTTCTGAAAGAAAAAGTAAAATGTAACAAATAAAAAGGTGGAAACTGAGTCAATGAGAGATACGAAATGTAACAAGGTCTCAGAGAAGGTCGGATGTGATGTGGACATTAACTCGTGTCATTAAACTTTAACATGTTCATACGGTAGGTTTAAAATACAGAGTCCTTCCTGTTAGGAACCTGGACACTAATGAAGATGACATTAAAATTAATTTCCACATCACTAAGAAAAGGCAGAAAACAAAAGAATAGAATAGATTTCCTTTGAGAGTAAAATGAAACTGACAGTCCTACCGGAGCATTCACGCACATCAAACAGCAAATTAAATTAAAAAGAAAAAGTCAAACTAGACTTGACTGTAAACTAGGCTTTACGGTGTTAAGTGTTTAAATAGAATATTATCAGTATGCTGTAACCTATAAAACAATAAGATAATAACTATAAAACAATGCGATAGCAGCGGAGATATTTGCTGAAAATGGAACTGCATTGCAAATGAAGCATATTAAGGGAACTACAGGCAGACTCTATATTTTAGTTCCATAGATCAGCAGGTGTCTGTTAACCTGTCTGGTGTTTATTTCTTCAGAAAAGCCTGTTAGCATGTTAGCAGTTGGAAAACAGAGAAACTGAACAAACAGAGACTTAAGTACACGCTGTTTGTTTCTCTTGTTGCCTGCTGCAGGGAAAACTCTGATATTTGCATTTCTCTGGTAAGTTTCCACAAATGTGAAAATGTTGCGTCTGTTATCAGTGTCTTATCACAGGGTGGGTGTGGGTTCGTCTGCAGGAGGACGAGTGAATCATTAACTTCGATCATTTTATGGAGACTTTATGTGTTTATTTCCATATTAACTTCTAGCGTAATCTCATGACAGTAAAAGTATAAAACTGCAGACATCATGTTTGCCCAGTGAACCCATCGGGGCTCACTGGGCTCTTCCTGTTCTGTGTTTTTCCTCCAGGCGCTCTGGTTTAGATATTCCATGTTAAATATTATGTGAGCTATCAGGGTTGGTCTTCTTAATGCTCAGAGGACGAATGTCCCCCCAGGGTTTAACAATAACGCTTAACCTGATTTTAAAAAGGTGCCTCATTGGAAAACTTTCTGTTTCTTATCCTCTAATTCTCAGACTTTATGATACTGGTGCTGACGTAATACTGGTTTGAAGAAGTAAAACTATCCAGAATTTGAGCTTCAAACTTTTGTTTGTTTGTTTCAGAGACAGTGATGAGAAATGATGAAGCCCATGTGATATGTCTGAAAGCTCCAGAACACACAGGACAGTGAGATTGTTTTGTAATGAAAAACAGGGAATATTACAGATACTATGTTTTTTTTTTTTTTCCTTGGATGGGTGTCCGGACCCCCGGGGGCCCCCACCCTCAGGTTGGGAACCTCTAAAAGACAAAACCAC
Source organism: Lateolabrax maculatus (assembly GCA_031216445.1). NCBI lineage: Eukaryota > Metazoa > Chordata > Actinopteri > Acropomatiformes > Lateolabracidae > Lateolabrax > Lateolabrax maculatus. Next base: position 513,809 of record CM062206.1, read on the forward strand.
CTTAAAGACACTTTAGGTGTTTTCACAGACTGTTTAACATGAGGACTCGGCTGAAACATGAACCCACAACAGGAGGAAGGAGCTCCGGCCTCCTCCTCATGGCTCATTTCCATGACGGCGTCTCTATAGGCTGTGTGGCTTTGGAGAGCTCACTCCTGATTGGCCAACAGAGCTGTCCCGCAGATTCAAACATTGTTCCGATTGGCTGCTGGTGCGGACCTGTTGTGCAGCTTTCTTATCGGGGCTCACACTCTGTGGGATCTTCTTCTCTTCTCAGAAACACATCGACGCATGCATTATCAATACGAGCCCCGCGCTGGTCTTCATCAGCGTACGTGAGGAAGAGTTCCGCAGTTTGAACCCGCAGACCGATGAGAGGCTGAAGCTGAGCGGCTCTGACCTCAAGATGCAGACCTCAAAGAGCTTTCTGCTGGATGATTTCCTGGCAGGATGGATCGGCGGTGAGTGACGGCGAGTTACAGCTGCCCGGCCTCAGAGGGTGTGTGTGTGTGTGAGAGAGAGAGAGAGAGAGTGTGAGTGTGTGTGTGAGTGTGTGAGTGTGTGAGTGTGTGTGTGAGTGTGTGTGTGTGTGTGTGTGTGTGTGAGTGTGAGTGTGTGTGTGTGTGAGAGAGAGAGAGTGTGTGAGTGTGTGCGTGTGTGTGTGTGAGAGAGAGAGAGTGTGTGAGTGTGTGTGTGAGTGTGTGTGTGTGAGTGTGAGTGTGTGTGTGTGTGAGAGAGAGAGAGTGTGTGAGTGTGTGCGTGTGTGTGTGTGAGAGAGAGAGTGAGTGTGTGAGTGTGTGTGTGAGTGTGTGTGTGTGTGTGAGTGTGAGTGTGTGTGTGTGTGAGAGAGAGAGAGTGTGTGAGTGTGTGCGTGTGTGTGTGTGAGAGAGAGAGAGTGTGTGAGTGTGTGTGTGTGTGTGAGTGTGAGTGTGAGAGTGTGTGAGTGTGAGAGTGTGTGAGTGTGTGTGTGTGTGAGTGTGTGTGTGTGTGAGTGTGAGTGTGTGTGTGTGTGTGTGACTGAGTGTGTGTGTGTGTGTGACTGAGTGTGTGTGTGTGTGAGTGAGAGTGTGTGTGAGAGTGTGTGAGAGTGTGTGTGTGAGTGTGAGAGTGTGTGTGTGTGTGTGAGTGTGTGTGTGTGTGAGAGAGAGAGAGTGTGTGAGTGTGTGCGTGTGTGTGTGTGAGAGAGAGAGAGTGTGTGCGTGTGTGTGTGTGAGAGAGAGAGAGTGTGTGTGTGAGTGTGAGAGTGTGTGTGAGTGTGAGAGTGTGTGTGTGAGTGTGAGAGTGTGTGTGTGAGTGTGAGAGTGTGTGTGAGAGTGTGTGAGTGTGTGTGTGTGTGTGAGAGAGTGTGTAAGTGTGTGAGTGTCTGAGAGAGAGTGTGTGTGTGTGTGTATGTGTGTATGTGTATGAGTGTGTGTGTATGTGTGTGTGATGGCTTCTCATTACTGCATGTTTGTTTGGATTACATCAGCTCTGCATGTACCAGGTTCAGAAACAAGCTGCTGTTCATACAATTAAGCCCATTTGCAGCCCCCTGTCCCCCCCTCCAAGTGGAGGCACAGTGGAGGGTCTGCAGGCTCAGTAAACACCCTGCAGTGTTTCCCTCTGAACTAAGATACAGTTGGTATCTGAGCCCTTCGACAGTTACTGTTACTGATCACATGCAGTGTCAGGCCTGACCGCTGGGGGCGCTGCATCAGTTTTAGTTGCATAAACAAGAAAGTAGGCCTCGGATTCCCTGATCCTCAGATCATGTTGTCCTGGTTGTCCACACAAAGTGATCCAGAGAAAGCTGCAGCTCTTCAAACCACATTTCTTCAACTAACAAGTTTATTATGTGTTTCCATGTGTTTCCGTGTGTTTCCGTGTGTTTAAGTATGTTGCAGTGTGTTAACGTTTGTTTAAGTGTGTTTCCGTGTGTTTCCGTGTGTTTCCGTGTGTTTAAGTATGTTGCAGTGTGTTGCAGTGTGTTGCAGTGTGTTCCCGTGTGTTCCTGTGTGTTCCCGTGTGTTTCTATGTGTTTAAGTGTGTTTCCGTGTGTTTCCGTGTGTTGCAGTGTGTTTCTGTGTGTTGCAGTGTGTTTCCGTGTGTTGCAGTGTGTTAACGTTTGTTTAAGTGTGTTTCCGTGTGTTGCAGTCTGTTTCCGTGTGTTTCCGTGTGTTTCCGTGTGTTGCGGTGTGTTGCAGTGTGTTAACGTTTGTTTAAGTGTGTTTCCGTGTGTTTCCGTGTGTTGCAGTGTGTTTCCGTGTGTCTCCGTGTGTTTCCGTGTGTTGCAGTGTGTTTCCGTGTGTCTCCGTGTGTTTCTGTGTGTCTCCGTGTGTTTCTGTGTGTTGCAGTGTGTTTCCGTGTGTTGCAGTGTGTTTCCGTGTGTTGCAGTGTGTTGCAGTGTGTTGCAGTGTGTTTCCGTGTGTTGCAGTGTGTTTCCGTGTGTTGCAGTGTGTTAACGTTTGTTTAAGTGTGTTTCCGTGTGTTGCAGTCTGTTTCCGTGTGTTTCCGTGTGTTTCCGTGTGTTGCGGTGTGTTGCAGTGTGTTAACGTTTGTTTAAGTGTGTTTCCGTGTGTTTCCGTGTGTTGCAGTGTGTCTCCGTGTGTCTCCGTGTGTTTCCGTGTGTTGCAGTGTGTTTCCGTGTGTCTCCGTGTGTTTCTGTGTGTCTCCGTGTGTTTCTGTGTGTTGCAGTGTGTTTCCGTGTGTTGCAGTGTGTTTCCGTGTGTTGCAGTGTGTTGCAGTGTGTTGCAGTGTGTTTCCGTGTGTTGCAGTGTGTTTCCGTGTGTTTCCGTGTGTTGCAGTGTGTTTCCGTGTGTCTCCGTGTGTTTCTGTGTGTTGCAGTGTGTTTCTGTGTGTTAACGTTTGTTTAAGTGTGTCTCCGTGTGTTTCCGTGTGTTTTTAGTGAGGCACACAAACAGAGCAGAGAGAACACGGAGTTAGTAAAAGCCCAAAGGCTTGTTTTTGCCCCAGGGCCCCGTGATGGTGGCCCAGTTGGGTCCTATAGGACTCAGCAGGGACAGAAGAACATGAGTTGATGTCACAGTCTTCTCAGATGGACGTAGTAGGACTGGGAGTCTGTCTTCATCTCACAGGAACATTTAGTTATGAATTTTTTTAAATGTGCTTGTCCCATTTGAAGAGGAGGTGTAGCTCCGTCTCAGGACAGCACAGCCTGGTCTCTGCAGGGGCCAGGTTTTCCTGTGTCCCCCTTCTCAGCAGGAGGGCTGCGCTCACTCAGTCTTTCAGTTGTTTTGTAGCCGGACAGCGCTGCAGTTTGCTCTGTGCTTCTGTCTGTTGGCCAGTCTGTCGTTTTGTTTGGCCTGTTTTTAATTTGCTTGCGTCTGATTGGTGATATGTCTATTATTAGAGGGCTGTGGACTCAGGATCAGTAGGGTCTGGGGGTTCCTATAACTCCTCAGCTTTTGGCACTGCAGGGCTCTGTAATGATCTGAGAGGGGGTCACTTAGTTTCAGGTGTGTCCAAAGGTTAGTTACCCTTTTCTGTAGCTGTAGTATTAGTGTGTTTGGCCTAATTGTGACCTACAGCGTCTGAGGCTTCAGATCCTCCTCGGGACCTATAGGAGGACCTGACAGGACTGAGTCTGCAGGGTCTCAGCGGGACGTTCATCCCACTCAGTAGAGTCTTGTTTTGTAAGTGGCCTCACTGCGGTACAGTGCAGCTGGTCCAATAACACTCTCCGTTCATTTGAATTGGTCTTTCTGTTTATATATCTTTCAGCTGAACTGCTTCATTAAAATGTCCAGTTAAACTTTTCTAATAGTAGCCAAGTCATGAATGTGGATATTGAAGATTGCAGGACGCAGGCTACAGACGGCATTTTTACACTGCGCATGCTCTGTCTGTCTATTGAACTCAATTCAACTTTAATGGCATCTAGTGCAACAGGACCCAAAACATTTACTTCATAAGATATGAAGTGGTTCAATGTGAACTACAGTTCTGGGATGGTCCACATGCTGCTGTTTATCTATAGAAGGAATAAAAAGTGTAATACATCAGAGAAATTTAGTCCTCGTTTAACATCTGTAGCTGAGTTTCACTTTACAGGAAAAGTCTTCCTCTTCACAGCAGTTTCATGGCAACACTTATCTCTTTTTTTCTTCCTCTGGTATGTTGTGTGTTCATTTTCTTCTTCTTCTGTTTGTTTTTCTCTCTGTCTTGGCTGCAGGAGCCTCCAGTGTGGTCGTGGGCCACCCGCTGGACACAGTCAAGGTATTTCAGTCCCACAGCATGATTTTAGATCACACCACTCCTGAACAGGATTTTAGATGATATATTAAAGAACAAAAAAGACTCCTGGTGTTTATTTGTACTTTGTGGAACAGTTTGCATTGTTTGAGTGAATAAAATGCAGAGAAAATGTGTTCAACGTGACAAATTAGATTCAAGTAGAACTTAGTGTACTGGAACTGTGTGGTGATGTGCAGCTGCAAACTGTTGTGAAAATATGTGTTTGACAATCCACATTAAAAAAGAAACACATGTTGGATCTGCCATGTATAAAGAGCTGAATGTTTCTGTTCTGCTAACACAAGAATAATTGTTTCATGCTGGTAAAAAGGTTCTGAAAACCCAGAAACATGTTTCAGTATTTGGTAGAGAACAACAAAAACTGAAAAAAAAGACTGAAGCTAATGAAACCAGGCCAGACTTGAGCCTTGTGTTGTATTTGACAGTATTTCGTTCTCTGTTTGTGGTGCAGACGCGGCTCCAGGCGGGGAAAGGCTACAGGAACACTCTGCACTGCGTCCTCAGCATCTACAAGAAAGAAACGGTAAAACCTTCCATCCACCTCCATCCTTTACTTTATTTCACTGATTCAGAATCAGCTGGAATTACAACTGAACACAAGTCAGAACCGTTTCTCAGAAGGATTGCTTAAAGCTTCATTTATATCTTATGTAAAGTAAACTGCAGTTTGTTGAAGGACAGTAGATCATCAGTTACAGTGCAGTAGAGAAACCAGCCAGCCGGTGGGACAATAAGTAATGGAGCTTTTTCATTTAGATTGACGTGGCTTCTTTTTTACCTTTTTAGATGCAATGGCATCAATTACTTTCACAGTTCTACAGTAAAAACTATCAAGAGCGATCGTCTGATGTTAAGCTTATTGTCAAAGCTTCCATTAAATGACAACCAGAATGCTTGTTTGTATACCTTTTAGACAGAAGCTGATCTGGTTTGGATATCAGGAGAGACTGATGTATCAAAGAATACACAGAAGTGGTCATAAGGGCCGTTGTCCCTGACAACAGTGCTGGAAATATCAAAACCCTTTCCAATGACCACATCCAGTGTGTGTCCTTGATTGTGTGTTTGGACTCGTTCACAGGCTCCAACAGATCAAACCTTTAAAACAGACCACAGATTTCCTTGGCAGTTTTGTCTGTGCCCTGTTCACACCTGCATTAACAGGAGTCCTGGCAGATCCTATCACCAGTGGACAGTCCGTCAGTTCACACTTGCATTAACACGCGTCTCCAGGGATCGGATCTCACTTCCTGCTCTGTATGGAAATAAACACGTTCATCATTTCTGTTTCCAAAGACGGCAGGAGGTTCAGGATGTAAACAGTGTTTGACGCCTGTTTTGCTGCCACAATGTCTGTAACAGGGCTGCTGCTGTTCTTCACTTCCACACGGCAGAATTTACCTCAGAATCAGTGCAGCAATTAGCAACGAGCAGTAGCGAGCAGTCAGGGAAGTTGTCAACAAAATGTGTGGAGGAGCTCAGAGGTCTGTAAATTGTTAGTTGGCGTGGCTTTAAACACCACACGATGACTGCTTGCACTGAAACAAGTCTTTAATTATAGCAGCAGCAGCACCTTTCCTCTAAGGTCGAGAAACATTCATAAAATAATTCAATGAGAACTGGTGCACTGCTGCTGTCATCTAGATGGGTTTCAGGTAAAAGCACAAAATCAAGATTATAGTGTGATAAGATCAATAATAAAAAGGCCTCGCTGGTCAAACATTCAGCAGGGCTACTTCTGTATATGGCACAGAGTTGGTAACAGATTACTCGGATGGCTGAGCAGAGGAGGTTGGCGGCGCACTGCGACCGGCTCGTCCTGGGAACGTTCAGGGCTGTTAAACCAACAGACATCAGTCAGACTTTGCTGTATTATGCCCACAATCAGTTGTTCTCTGTTTTTATCCGGCTGGGGAGACACAAGTTGACTGTGATGCCGTCTAAACGTCACTGCCTGCCCCGTCCTGCCACTGACATGGACCCCAGGGGGAGTAAAGTGAGATAAAATAGGAGTTGGGTGAGGAAAGGTCATCTGGTCAGTGAACTCCGGGGGGGTGAGGGAGGGGTAAGAACTGGATGTAGTTCGGGGGTGAAGAAAGTGAATCCTCACAGGTGCTAGTTGGCATGTGGGGTCGACTCTCCCTCTTGGCTCTGATGTCCTTCATGGTTTAAACCCCCTCAGGCGGGGGCTTGGCGTCTCTTGTCTCTTGTCCTCAGCAGAGGGAGCAGACGGGGGACGCAGGGAGTGAAATAGGTTTGAGGTGAACACTTGTACTCCTCTGCTGTAACAACATTCCTCTGCTGGAGATGCAGGGTCCTGCAGCAGTGTGGGACACTTGTTTGTTGCCAACTCCTCCTTCAGTGGCCTCCCACTGCTGTCTGCTGGACTGTAGGGCAGGCAGCCAATAGCGTCTCAGATGTCAGCCGCTGGGTTTTGGCTGGTTAGGTTTGACTTGTTTTTACTTCTAGTAAAATGTCCTTCTGACTTACAGTAACTGTGTGTTTCTCAGGTTGCGGGGTTCTTTAAGGGCATGTCTTTCCCGCTGGCCAGCATCACCGTCTACAACTCAGTGGTGTTTGGCTTCTTCAGTAACACGCAGAGACTTATAAGCAAGTATCGCTATGGCGACGGGCGGCATCCCTGCGGCATGCTGGACCTGACTTTGGCCAGCATGCTGACTGGACTGGTGTCGGTGAGCCTGGGAGCCCCGGTGGATCTGGTCAAGATCAGACTGCAGATGCAGACGCAGACGGTTCTCACAGGTAAATCTGAGGTCTTAGAACAACGTGTTCCAAAGCTGAAAAGATGAGACTGCTGGTGTTTTTTTTTCCACTTTTTCTCTGGTTCTCTGGCTCACAGTCAACATGGTTACAGATACACAATAGTCCTGTCATCATGGCAACACCTGGGCAGACCCAGCCAGCCCAGGCGGGCCCAGTGGTTTGTGGGTTTTCTACAACTTAAAAAAACAAGAAGAAGAAAAGTAAGAAGTAAAAAGTAAAAGTATCTGTTAAAGAACATGACAAATACATTAAAATCACAGAGAGAAACTGTGTCCTGTGTAAAGAAACAGACTCCGTGAGTCCCGCCATCATCAGTCAGCCAATCACAGCTCGTCATTATGACTCTGCAGCCCACACTAATACCTGACTGTGTTCAGTCAGGGGTTTGGAAACAGAAAAACTTAGTTCTGGTCGCTCGATATGTAAACTTTATTAACTAGTAGCAGTCCAGAAAACAATTCTCCACCCAAGATAGCATCAAATTCACAGATACAGTTTAGTCCAGTAGTGACCATCGTTCACCACAGACACAAATCAAATCTCTCCTCTTCCTCTTCATCCGTCTGCTCGTACCTTCACCAAAGAATGGAAAAATCCATTGATTCCATTTAGGGCTGCAGCCAGTTGTTCTTATAATCAGGTATTCTACGAATTCGTCGAGTTACAGGTTATGGATCCTTTAGATTTGGGTTTTAAAAACCAGAGTTAATATGAGAAACTGGAAAAAGCTACAGTATCAATATCTGTGATCCATATCTGTGATCCATATCAGTGATCAATATCTGTGATCAATATCTGTGATCAATATCAGTCATCAGTATCTGTCCACTGTATTATAGTTTCATGGATGATGGGACAGCAGAGATTCTGCGTGAAGGTGAAGGTCACAGAGTGTAATGAGGGAATGGCGAGTGAAGGCTCGTAGCCTTTATGTGTTGACGCCCCCTGCACACCTGTGGTCATGTGATAAGTCACATGGGTTTCTGCTGTTTTATGGTGCTAACTTCCTTTCATCAACCTCCCCTGTGATCCATGTGTCTGAACTGTTCTGATTTGATAAACTTGATACTGAGTCCATGGTTATGTACGGAGCAATAAGATGTTTTAATCTCTGCAATAAAAACGTTGCTGCCACAGTAGGTCAGTGGGAGCAGAAAGGTACTGAAGAGTCCGATGTCAACATGTTTTCGAGTCTCTCTTTGTTTGAGTTTGATAGAAACGTTTTTACCAGCAGCAGGAGATAAAGTACACCTAACATATCTCGTTCTCTACAGAGAACTTACACCTCGCCGGCAACGTCTCGAGCGGCAGCAACATCCCCCTGCGCTCCGTGGACATCCCCAGCCAGAGGCTGTACCGAGGGCCCATCCACTGCATCAGCAGCATCCTGCAGACCGAGGGCTTGCAGGGCTTGTACAGGGGGGCTGGCGCCATGATCCTGAGGGACGTTCCGGGATACACGCTCTACTTCATCCCTTACACCATCTTCTGCGACCTGCTGAAGTCCGACGCCACGTCCAGCCCTCATCCTGGCTTCATCTGGCTGGCCGGAGGTCTGGCAGGTAAATGTCAGAAAGGTAGTCAGGTAGTAAAAGTTGCTCTAAATCCCAGAATTACAGAAAGTAAGGTTTTCATCCAGAAATCAAAGTGGCCCAGTAAGTATTTCTGCATCCTGACAATGTTTTTCTTGTAGGTTTTTAGAAGTAAAACGTCCTCAGCTGCACTGGTTTTTTAGAGGAGGAGGGGGTGTGTAAACTTGTAGCCAACCACACGGTTCAGCCCGAGTGAATATGAGCTGTGTATAACTGCTGGATAAACAGCGTCGAGCACGTGGACTCCGACTGGGGAACAGTTTGGTCTCAGAGCTTCAGGCGGGCTCGCTTCCACCTGAACACGTGACCCAGTGGACACGTGAAGCGGAGAGAGATGAAATCAGCTGGCTGAGCTCTGCATGTTTATCCTGAGGACATGTGCTCCATATGAGACAGCAGTGTATAAACTGTGTTTTATAGCAGGACGACCGATACGTTCATTTTGATATTGAAGGCTCGTTAAGTTTCCTGCCATCAGTTCAGTATTTTATTCCTTCCAACCTGGTTGTTTTCCTCCCAGTCTTCACATTTAGTTTCTACCTCATTCTAACTGGCCAGTGAAGACATTTGAGGTGCCAAAGATCCTGCTGCTGTGGCTTCCACTGGTCCCCACTTTACTGTTGGTTCTGTTGGTTGGTCTGAATAATTCTATGACCCAGCAGGTTTTATGAGAAGCACCTGAATGCATCAGTGGATTCACGGGTCTCTGGGAGGTCGGACTGTCTTGTGTGTTGGAGCCGGTTCAGTTGAACTGGGATCATCCTGAGTTTCAGTCAAAGTTAGAAGCCCAACGTTGGACTTCTGTGTGCGCCGGTGGAAACCTGGAGAAGCCCAGACGTCGCTATATCGCCATAATATCGTACACAATATCTTTTAACGCTTCATTTTCAGCTAGTTAGTTAGTTAGTTGGATTGGTTTAGTTTTCCTTGTTTGATGGCGTATAACCTGACGTTCTGAGAGACCTGGGATGACTTGCTGGCGGGGGTTGAACCCGTAACCCCTGCAGGGTTTGTGCCTTCCTTCACGTGCTGACAGCAGGAGCTAACGCTTGTGCTTCTGTTCTTCAGGGTCCATTTCCTGGGTCACGGCCACGCCAGCTGACGTGGTGAAGAGCCGGATGCAGGCGGACGCTCAGCTGCAGAGGAAGTACAGAGGAATCTTACACTGCATCCTCCACAGCTACAGGACAGAGGGCGCTCAGGTGAGCAGCACGTCAACAACACAACCTTCTCACAAACAGAGATTCTGTGATCATGCTGCTGCTCATAGAGAATCGCAGGATCTTAAACTATCTAGTTTTATTCTCTTTTACAGAAACGTTACAGCAGCAAACAGCCCCAATAAGGAAGCCTTGTAAGAAATAAAACATTAATTGGAAATAAAAAGGTGAATTCTAAATTGGTCTCTGATATGCCGTGGTCTGGTTTCAGTAACTCGTCCTCATGTTAGTTTTTTATCTGCTCGGGTAAACTTCCAGACTGTTTATGAGCTTGTTTACCGGGAAAAGTTCTGCAGTGCCATACTTTTATTTTAATTGTTTAACTGGCCATGAATCATATCCCGAGTGTAATAATATTTTAAAGAGACGGTCTGGACCTGGTCAATGTGAAAAGTGCATTGACATAACCTTTGTTACGATTTGGCGCTGTAGAAATAAGATTGAATCAGCAGAGAACTGATTCCTGTCTTCAGCCAGACTTACTGTACGAGCTGTGTAACAGAAACAGATGGTTTTATGGTGAAACTCTAGAGACCCAGAGTGGAACGTGGAGGAGGACGCCCTGAAGCTCGCTGGCCCTTGTGACTCCGTCGCAGAACGAAAGCTCTGCATCAGTACAGATTGTGTTTCAGGACGTCACATCTACACATGCAGTGTAAAAACTGACTTCAGGCGAAGTGTAATTTTAAAGGAAAACAAATAAAAGTTACATTACAGAGAAAATCTAATGCTGAACAACTGCTGTTCCACGAAACCAGCAGCAGCACATTTGTTGCCTTGAAGCTTTGCCTTGAACATGAGCAACAGGTCCTGCACGTCCAGGACTTCACAATGTTCATAACCTCAAAGGTTACAAAATGTAGACCATCGATCCGTCCAAACGCTGTTACAGGGAAAACTCAACAAGATACAAGAGAGCAAACAAACAAGTCGAGATAAAGAACATACACACCAGCACGGTTTCAGAGCAAAAACAAACCCATCAAATGACTGAACTGATACAAATAATTACATCTGTAATCCCCACAAATACTAATTTCTAAGGTTTTACTTCATAAACCTGTAGATGAACTGAGATTAACAGCATAAAGTATGAAACAATTTAAATAGTGCAGATATCTGTATACAGTAGTACAGTACAGTATGTACACTAAAGACTCGCTCTCTGTCGCCTTATTGATCTGCAGAAACAGTTACTGTCCTTCACAATCAATCTTACAGACCGCAGTCTCAACTTTAATAAGTCCCTTAATCAATGATCAACTATCATTTCTGGCATTTTTCCGAAAACGTTTGATGACTGCCAGCTCTCAGATGTGAGAATCTGCTGCTTTTCTTTGTCTTCCATTATTACTGTAGCTGTTACTGATCTAATCTGCCGCCATGTGTGTCCTAACCTTTTACATCCACAACATATCTGGTTTCTGCCTTTATTCTGAAAAACACAATATTCCTGCTAAGCTGTTTTTATGTCTAATGAAAATTAATATTCCCGTTTACATGCAGCCGTTCATACCCCGACTAACTTTAAACCCCCCCCATAACGTTCGTCCTACAGCGACGCGGTCTGAACCTGCTGATATCAGAGTCTTTCTGGTGTTCAAGTGTTTTACAGTTTAATAATAGTAATAATAATAATGGGTATTAATATTAAAGAAAAATGGGTATTTAATAATAATAATAACATCTGAGATGTTTCGGCTCGGGTCCTGAGGTCTTCAGGTTGTGTCTAAAGGTTGTGAACATTAATCAGACTGTAGTGTTTCTGTCTACTCGGCCATAAAGAAGTGATTCAGACTCAAAGATCAGCTGAGAACTGTACTGACCGTTAACTTGAAGCTGGACCTGCATGGATTTGAAACTGGACTCTGATTGGTTGAAAAGCTGTGGCTCATTTCTTGCTCATTTTGAAAAAGAAAAGTTGAAGTTAAGGAACTAAAACTGTACGTTGTTGTGTGCAGGTTTTCTTCCGCGGAGCATCAGTCAACGCCATTCGAGGCTTCCCGATGAGCGCCACCATGTTCCTGACCTACGAACTGTCCCTGCAGTTCTTCCGGAGCCTCTAGGACAAACGGAAGGAGCTGCTGGTGAAAGGGTCACAAACAGTTTGAGTGTCCGAGGTTTCAGCAGCTGTGAGCGAGCTGCTTCTGAGCTGAAGCTGACTGAACACAAGCCTGCTCCAGACATCGCAGATGCTACAATATGAGCCCAACAAAGCTAACGGGGGGCACATGATCCTGCTGCTCTCGTCATTTAATGGATGACTTGAATATTTCTAATGGAAGTCTAGCAGAGAGCTCAGTGTGCTCCTCTCAAGGCACTTCAGGTGAAATGAGGTGATGTTTGGTGATTTGTTTTTGGAAAGCTCTCGAGACATCTAGGTTCAAACCTGATCACATCGAGTTGGAAAGTCAAAGAGTTTTAACTAAATCAGGTGATACGGCCCCTCAGCACCTTTAAATACACACTTTATTTATCCCTGTTAGGGCATCTTCTGTTAATATAAAGGTTCCTTGAAGCCTTCAACCTGCTTTTCAAAGAACTATGAGACATGTTAGTCTTTACAGTCGGATTCCAGTTGATTTGTTGTTTCAGTTGAGTTTTTATTTACTTTCAGTTGTAGTTTTTGACTTCAGTGATTTCACGTGTAATTGCCTTCACTGCTTTAATGTTGTACTGAGCAGCACTGCGAGCTGCTGAGAATCACACGTCCATTCATCCACAGCTTCACCTGTTGCCTCCCACAGCACATGGACTGTATCCTATGTTACGTCCACTTGTACATATTATGTTTGTGTGTTTCTTATATTAAGAAAAGTGAGTCAAAGTTAATTGTAACTTCACATTAACATTAAAATAGATCAATTTATATACATATGAGCCGTTACAGTCCAGTTTCATGGCTGCTTTAGAAGGTAGAATCACTAACATCACAACAGTTACTCAGCATTTACAGCTGAGGAGTTTCATTCCAAAGTGAGAAACGTCTTCTCTAAAGAATCCATCACTTTCATGGATAAAAGAACATCTGCAGCAGCATTTAAACTAGTTGTCGTGTCAAGACCTTTCTGCAACAGAAAGTTTCAAGACATCATTATTGTGAACAGTGAAACCAACCAATATTTCTCATTTTGGAGTGAAACCTTTCAAAGAAGTCTTTTCCTGCTCAATAGTCATATTTTAAAAAGCTTTCTTGTCATGTAAATACTTGTAAATATGTTAACTGCCATTCCATACGATGGAGAGCCACAAGTGTCTTATTGTAAATAAATAAAGCTTTTAAAGACGTCAGCGGGTCTTCTGGTCTCTGTGGGTCACGTGTGCACCGCTGCTTACCGATCCTGATACTGAGCAGATAAACTCTGGGAGAGGTTTAGACGTGTGGCAGGAAGGAGTTGGCCTGATGTTGGTCCTCTGCCTGCAGACAGCTGATAAGACTCTGAGGCGTCTGTCCCGACTACACTCAGCTGTTTGCTTTGAGTTTGTTGTGTTTTCACCTGAAGCTGCCGTGATATTACACAGTGTCCACTAGGGGGCAGCGTGTCACTGCAGCAGCCGTTCAGCTCTGCTGTCAAACTGGTTTCTGCTGGAGTTCAGAAACCTGCAAACACATCCAGAATCACAAGTATTATATCAGTAATACCACCACAGTTTAATAATGTTTCTGCTAGTAATGATCGTTTGAATTGGCACTTTTCATGGTGAATTTCTCCTTCTGCAGTCTGGTTTAAAGGAGGAAGAAAGTTTCTCTACATCTCAGCAGTGACAGGAATATTAAATATCACAGACATACATTGAATTTTAAATCAATATTACATCAAATATTAGCAGGATGTTGGATAATTGTTAGTGGACCCAGCTGACCTTCAGCCTCCTCAAAGACGAGGACACTTGAAGCCTTTTCTGCATGAAGGCTGCAGTTGGTAACAGTAAGCAGCCTCCATTCACAGTAAGAACCACTCAATGTACATATCAATAATGTATATTTTATTAGATTAAATTATGCATAACATGGACAAAATATCAACCTTGTTTTATTTTGCAAGTAAATCTCATGAAGTTCCCATGATTCTGTGTTGTTGGAGGTCTGACTGGTTATTGTCTCTTAGCAGGATCAGGATATTTGTACAAAGTTTAAGTTAGAAATGAGGTTTCAAAACACATTTAGGTAACATGTAGATGAACAAAAGGGCCTTTAGTTACCTCCTGAAGTGCTCATCCATCCTCAGGATAAAATGAATGAGCAGATTTGCTTAATGGAAACCATTTCTCAACTGATTTCCCAGAACATTTACTGTCCCTCCGTATACGTCTGTATACGTGATGGCACCCTCTCTGAGCCTACACTTACATTCACCAACAGTGACTTCCTATCATATGATATTATCTAACTGTACAGACTGCAGCCTTAAACCACAATAACCACCTTCTGAGTTTGACCAAATGTTATTGTAAAAGTTATTGTTCTGTATTTCTCTCTAAGTAACACAAGAGTCAGTGTTGATGAGTGGGGGGCACTTTAAATGTAAATGAGAGGCCGGTGTGGACAGACTTTGTGACGTGGAAGCTGTCAGCTGGGACCAACCTGATCCTGACCTGCCGCAAAGCACTTGGGAGGTCGGCTGCCTCTCATCTGTTCATGCTCTCACCTTTAATTTACCAAGATACTGCCAAAAACGTCCTCACTTACACAGAAACGTCAGAGAACCAAGTGCTTTTTGTCCACATTCATGTTCTCTAGATGTTTGCTGTTGTGGAAACTTGATCACTAAAGAAACACTTTTACCCCTATTTTAGATTACTCCAGAATTCTAAACTTTGACCTATATCTGGGCTGCATACTTTAAAATCTGAAAATACACCTTCATCAAATCTGTCCTTTAGGTTCGGCCTGGTTGTGGCCGACTTCCTCAAAATGAGTAATTTTGGTATTTCAGCATAGTGAATGGACAGTATAGTGCATGGACAGTAGAGTGCATGGACAGTATAGTGCATGGACAGTAGAGTGCATGGACAGTATTGTGAATGGACAGTAGAGTGCATGGACAGTATAGTGCATGGACAGTATAGTGAATGGACAGTATAGTGAATGGACAGTATAGTGCATGGACAGTAGAGTGAATGGACAGTATTGTGAATGGACAGTAGAGTGAATGGACAGTATAGTGCATGGACAGTAGAGTGCATGGACAGTATTGTGAATGGACAGTAGAGTGCATGGACAGTATAGTGCATGGACAGTATAGTGAATGGACAGTATAGTGAATGGACAGTATAGTGCATGGACAGTAGAGTGAATGGACAGTATTGTGAATGGACAGTAGAGTGAATGGACAGTAGAGTGCATGGACAGTATAGTGAATGGACAGTATAGTGCATGGACAGTAGAGTGAATGGACAGTATAGTGCATGGACAGTATAGTGAATGGACAGTAGAGTGAATGGACAGTAGAGTGCATGGACAGTATTGTGAATGGACAGTATAGTGCATGGACAGTATAGTGAATGGACAGTATAGTGAATGGACAGTATAGTGCATGGACAGTATAGTGAATGGACAGTAGAGTGAATGGACAGTAGAGTGCATGGACAGTATTGTGAATGGACAGTATAGTGAATGGACAGTATAGTGAATGGACAGTAGAGTGAATGGACAGTAGAGTGCATGGACAGTATAGTGAATGGACAGTAGAGTGCATGGACAGTATAGTGAATGGACAGTAGAGTGCATGGACAGTATAGTGAATGGACAGTAGAGTGAATGGACAGTATAGTGCATGGACAGTATAGTGAATGGACAGTAGAGTGAATGGACAGTATGCTGCATGAAGGTGTCCCAGCTGCAGCAGCTCCTTCCGAACACCAGGTGATACAGATGTATGTTGATGTATTAACGTTGTTATATGAAACTACACTGATTTAAAAGCAGAATACTGTGACAGGTTACTGCAGGAGTCTCCATCTTATCAGGTCCTCTTTAGAAACATTATTTCTGCTTGTTTTCACTTCAAATCAATTTGTTTAAAGACTTCACGATTCTTTCATCTTGATTCAGATGCAGCATGTAGAAGACGTGTTTCAGCCATCAGCATGGTGGACATGAAGTGGACGGACAGAGGAGACTCGGTCTCTGCTGCCTCATGTGACTAATATGTCAAAGAAGGAGAAGGAGACACTTTCCTCATTTCATCCTGCCGGCATCTCGCAGCTATAATCTAGTGTGTCCACTTACAGTGACAGCCTTATCTTCCTCCTCCTCCCTTTCCTCCTTTCTGCCTTCATTTTCACTTCAAATGTCTGTGATTTTCCCTCCTGGCTGCATCCCAGTGCAGCTGAGGGCCCCACCCCCCCAACACACACACACCCACACACACACACACACACTGCTGTCGGCCTGGTTACTCATTACAAATATTTTGTAAAAGTTTAAAATGAGGAAACTGCAAATTTCAGCATTTCTCAACTTGCTGCTCAAATTAACCGAGAGATGCGGCTTTCGTCTGGTCTGAGGATGATGATCCACAACACATCCGAACAGGACGAACCCTAATGACCGACATCAGCTCAGACTTAGTACCACACAAGCCTTGATCCATCTTGGTCACTCCATGGCGTCTCCCCCAGCACCCCCATTAGGTCTAATTCCAACTTTAACACCAGAGAAACTAATGATAGTTCTGTGAAAACTATCCAGGCTGCATCCCAATCATCTCCCTGACCCCAACCTCCAGCTCAGCACCAACGGCTCCAAATCTCCTCTAAACCAAAGAAACTAAATTTACAGACACATTACATGAACACATCCGTGCTCCTCAGGGGCTGAACCTTCTCCATTTTGATCAGCCCGTTACGGTCAAAAGCTCCGCATCGAACAGACGCTTACGGAGGTCGTCACGTCCACGTGAACTTTGCTGAGCACATTCATGCTCCATCATGACTCTCCTGCAGCACCCCCCGCAGGGCGAAACGTTGACCTCTAACTGAAGCTGGGTGAACTACCACCGGATACTTTTGTGTTACGGGAGCATTGCAGTTCACCAGCTGCGCTCATAAGGAGGAACGTTAAGCCAAGATGGCAGCTTCCTGTGTTTGGAAGAGCTCAATACAAACTGGTTAATGCCATGTTGATACGGTTGTTAGTGTTCGACAGCATGCCGACAGAAAGGTTGCACATCTGGACAGGAAGCGACAGAATCCCGGACCTGAGGGCTACATGCAGAGTATGACTGTTGACACCAGATCCATCTGAGGATCTGTAGAAGCCGTGTGGGGTCTGGTGTCAGCATTGGGGGATTGGACGAATATATCGGCTGCCGGTGGCCGGTTGTATTTTTGGATGAATAAATAAGCAAATTGATTAAAGCTCTGATGTCTCTGATGTGTTACAACAACAAAAGCTTCCACTCATGTTGTAATTAATTTCACAGTTTCAGCCACGTATCGTCCTCGCGAGCAGCTTCTCATTCTGCTCACGTTACATTTCACATTTTACAGACAAACTAAATGGGATTCTCCCTCAGGACTGTTTGCTTTGAGCAGAAATATTGGAAACATAATTACACCTTCTCCAAGATACACACAGAGAGACACACACTCTATTATACAACCTCTGTTCTTGGCATTTACAGTGTCCCCATTAAATAAACAGCTAATGAAAAAATGAAACAAAACAAAACTTTACATTTCAACTAATTTCTTTAACATATCAGAAACACCATTCCTTATTGTCCAGATCTGCTAAATGTTTCAACTGGATATTTCTTCATCTTCTATGTAAGGTAAAGAAACGATGGTTCAGGTTGGAAATTAAAGCCACTTGTCAGGGAAAGATGGAGAGTGAACAATAAAACAGGTCGACTGAGAGGCTGAACGTGATTCATTATGTTTCAGTGATTCTATTTCTTTGTGTTTGGTTTGATCTTATAAAACTCGGTCCTGTTGGTTGAGCCTCTGTCCCACACAGGAGCGGGACTCTGCAGAGCTGCAGAGGAAGCTGAGGAACACTCGTTTCCTTCCAACACACCTGGAAACTTTGTTATTTTGAGTTTGAATCTGTGTTTCACCTGTAAAAATGTCCCCAGCCAGTCAGTCCTTCATCATCAGAACATCCTGAGCATGCAGATGGATCATAGTGATCAGTGACACACACACTCACACACACACACACACCCACTCACACACACTCACACACACACACACACACACCCACAGACAAACACACACACACACGCACACACACACAGACACTCACACCCACTCACACACACACACGCACACACACACACGCACACACACACACATGCACACACACACACAGAAACACTCACGCCCACTCACACACACACACTCACACACACTCACACACACACACACACACACGCACACACACAGACACTCACACCCACTCACACACACACACACGCACACACACACGCACACACACACAGACACAGAGTGGGATTAGGCAGTGGTTTCTGCCCTTGGTGATTAATATATTCACTAGGAGCTTTATTAATACTCTGGAACATGCAGCAAACTATCTAATTAAACAAAAGGTTTCTTTAATTAAAAGTCCGTCACTGAGGGGACACTAGCTGCCTGCCTCAGAAACACTAACAGTAATTATCGGCTGTATATGGTTTTATTCTAAGTGTTTCTCCATATTAGAGCAACACAGTGTAATACTTGGTCAACTTTAAATTTAAATACATATTTACACACTGAAGTTCACATTTAGATCAGCTAAACAGGACTAAAGTTCCTCTGACAGCCAGTTGTAGTAACGCTTCAGTGTAATGCATCAGGTGTCCTCACACATGAGATAAGATACTCTGTTACTGCATATGGGGTTCCATCAGTGCCAAAATTATATTGTTTGCACACTGTCTATGTCGACTGAACATGTAACAAAACATTTGTCTATGCCATTTCAACTTTAAACTGTACTTCTGTCGTCTTGATGTGCTCCCTGTTGTCTCACTGTGTTGTTTTAATATATATAAAACAAAAAAAGAAAGCTGAGCCGACGTCCGGGATACCTGGCCATCAGCTGCAGGATGTCCTTCTTCGGCGTTCTAGCAACGTCTAACTATG
Organism: Lateolabrax maculatus; assembly: GCA_031216445.1. Lineage (NCBI taxonomy): Eukaryota > Metazoa > Chordata > Actinopteri > Acropomatiformes > Lateolabracidae > Lateolabrax > Lateolabrax maculatus. The sequence goes on from CM062206.1 coordinate 532,752, forward strand.
TTGTTAAGGAACAGGCCTGTTCACTCTGCTAAAGTTCATGTACACAGTGTGATTCAGCAGCTTTATACAAAACAACACAGTCAAACAACAGGGAGGACGACAGTACAAGTACAGTTTAAAGTTAAATTGACACAGCCGAACATTTTGTCTGGTGAGCGTCGACATAGACAATCTGATTTTGTCACGGCTGAAGTACAGTTCAAACAAGAATAGACAGACAAATGTTTTGTTACATGTTCAGTCGACATAGACAGTGTGCAAACAACATAATTTTGGCACTGATGGAACCCCATAATAGTGAGCAGCATTATAACCTGAAACATAATGTTAGATACCACTAATGTTGACGTGAGTTTGTTCTGGAGGTGGTAGCTGTTTAAGCTCATCTGTTATCTGAGTTAAAACATGCAATAAAACAGTGAACACACAATGAAACAAACACCACAGAAGTAAGAGAATAAAAACACTGGCAGCTCTTTATAAACCTTTTTTTATTGGTGTTATGCTTTTAATTTCCAAAAAGAATGATTCAGTTCCATCGATGAGACAGTTTTACAGTGATTGGGCTCCACATAGAGTATATTACATGCAATTAAGGAAAAAATAGCATAAGAACTCATATTTTACATTCTTAACCTCTGCACCCTGAAATTATTTTCACCCTGAAGTAAAAAGAAGACTCTCTTGATTCAGTTGTAGGAACTGTAATAAAATCCATTCCTTTTTTCACTTGTTTATCCCTTTTTAATCCTTTAATTTTTTCCTCACTACTTTCCAAATTTTGTAGTCAGTGGTTGCCCATAGTCCTGTACCAAGGCCAGGTCCAGGTCTAGGACCAGGACCAGGAGCAGATCCAGGACCAGGAGCAGGTCACATCATCAGCAAGCCTGTAAACATCTCCAATTGTGTTGGTTGGCACAGACGGCCACACTAAAGGGATCGCTGCCAGGTATTAAGCCCCGGTCACTACGGCGGGGCCGAACTGTTCCACCTCTCGTACCTCTCAGCTTTACCTTCCAGGGCTGGCGGACAGAAAGGCATCCAGGTAGTTGGTTTTCTTTGACTCTTTAGATGCCATAATGGTTGTTAGTGTAACATTTCAACGTATTCTAGTGCAAATGCCACAAAGACTGGAATGTATTCAGAGCTTCTCTTCACAGTAACAGTTGTGCTCACGGCTAACGAGCGCTCCCATTGGAGGGACAGTAAACGTGGTGATGAGAGCTTCGTAACGCGATGTCTCGGTGCCGCGTTCACCGAGTCAGACACGTTAACTTAACTCTACTGGCAGGAATCGGCAGGGCAGTTAATATAATATTCGTAAGTGTACGTAAAAATGTTACGAAAGATTCAAATGTTATGACATCATTACAGAGTCCAGCCTTGTTAGGAATTGGATTAACGATAAAGTTTTATTCTAAAATGTTCTCTCCATTTCATTTGCTCATTTTGTTAATGAAGTTGTATTTGAGAAGTAAACATTGATGGCGTGCCGTGTGCACCCTGCCAGTTCCTTTGTGTTGATGTATTGTTATAGTCGTGAGAAATATCACCAAACCTAAAGGAGAAGAACTGCTGTCTGAGGAGCAGTTCAAGCCTGTTTCTCACTTCTCTGAATGTTTCTGGGCTCCTGACAACAGAAGATGCTTTGATAATCCAGTTTTTTAGTTGCAATCTCTTTTCTCTTGAGTCTCCCTAAATGCAGCAGCAGTCTTAGCCTCCGAGCTAAAACACCAGCAGGATTTATGTAGTAGCCTTTCATGTTTTCATCTCTCATTCATGCACACCAGTTAGGAAAATAAACAGTTTACAGATTCCATGTGAAATAATCCTTATTGTTTATAACTCCTGCTCAGAGAGACTCCAGGGTTAGGGTTAACCTAAACTGAAACGCCTCAGCGGCTCCACAGACACCATGTTCCACACTGAAGTTCCTCATGCAACCAGAATGAATTAAAACAACAACACTTCACACCGGGACGGGCACAGATGTGACACGAGTTACCACTAACCGCACACACAGATGACATGGTAATAGCCCTTTTCAAAGGCGGTTCACATGCTGTGACGCCTCGAGACGAGTCCCGCTGAGAGACTATTTTACATACAGAGGATGTATGGCTGTAGGTTCCATGAAGGGCCCGTGAATTAAGCCTAGTCCAGGATTTATGTCCCCTTTTCCCCCTTTACCCACCCGGGAGATACAAGGCTTGGATAAAACTAATCCACGTGCTGTAGGTGAAACTGGCCTCGGCTGCAGGTGGAATTGTGGGAACTCCTGTGTTTATGTAACAAAGAAAAGAAAAGGTGATAGCACTAAGAACCCTCTCAGTGTGGCTGACGCTCATTATTCCAACACGGTGGTTCGTTTGTGATGTGATTCGTTTATGACGATGAGCAAAGCGACTGCATTAAAATAAATCTCTCTGCAAGTTGGTCTCATGTATAGAGACGGGAACATTAACATTAAATCAAAATGTGTACTTCTACACCTAGTTTATCAAAAAAGCAAATATTCTAGTAACAGTATCGATTCTTTTTTTTTAATTGCACGTCCCCCCTTTTTTTTTCGCCTTCAGTTGATCTCAGAGTTGATGCCTTCAGGTCAGGACCACAAAGGAGGATTTTTAGTGATGAAGGAGTAACAAGCTTGTATTTCATGTAACCGGCCGTCAGAAGCTGTGTCCCAATTTCACCATGTATTCTGATACGATAAAGTTTGCAATATTTATCCATCTCTGAATACTCCACACTAAATATTTCTCAGACTTCTGAACACTGATACCAGTTTTACATTTAAAAACTGACGTCTTTGACTATATTTAATTTCGTCACATTTCTGGTGTGAACACACTACAGAAGCTCCTACTACAACCAGTGAAAACTTGTATTATAGATCTTTAATAGAGATTATAGAATAAGAAAGCTCCGGTGTGATCGCGGCCTGAAGCTTCACCAAACCTCAGACACCAAACAACATCGAACACTCAACAAGCCCATCGCACAGCCGACCTGCCTGGATCCAACGCACACATTCTGTTGCCTGGAGACTCCTACACAAACAGGAAATTGTTTTGTTTTTTTTGTCTTTTGAAATTTGGTGTATTCTCTTCCTACCAAACATGTGCATGCTCAACATTTGAAAGGAATGTGTTAAGTATTATTTTTTAGAGGTGGCACAGCCGGGGAGCCGCCCCGGCTTCTGCCTGTGCACAAGAGTTCAAAGACACACTTACATCATATAAAGCAGGACTATATGAACCAACAACATGGTCTCACATCACAGACACGTAGAAGGACACACACATATAAACACACACACTTACAGTACACATGTAGTACACTCAGACACTTATAACAATGACTTCTTCTACTTACATTTTCTTTGTGTATACTTCAGTATACATCTTTAAAGATACAAGAATGGTAATGATTTACAAACATATGCAAATATCTTTTTTTTACAGAAAACAAACATGAGACACTTAACTTTCAATGTTGAAATGTTCTCTTTTTATCATTTTAAGTAATTATTGCAATCTAAACAATATGGCTTCGTCTAGTGAAAAGTCCTATCTGAGCTAGAAAAAGAAAAAAAGGAAATGATTTCATAGTGCTTATGACAACTTCACCATTAGTCTTACTAATCCTTATGTTAATGTTACAAACTCATGGAACAATGTATTAATCATACATCGTCACGTAACTAACCACTGAAAAGCCACCAGATCATTTAGGAATAACCAACATGCTTTGTTTTACTGATAAATGTCCATATATTAAGGTACTTTCACTAAATAGAGATTGTTTCCATTTACAGTACATCTACTTAAATGCTATATGACAAATCACTATGACATTTTGTTGGATTAAGAGATGCAGGATGCAGAATATACTCAGCTCTAAGTGAGCTCTTCAGGCAATGAGAACTCACACCAGTTTTCTCTGGCTCAGTCTACACGTGATCTAGTTTTATTTAGCTGTGGAATACTTTTAAAGAAATAGGAGAGCATCATTTTAGTTTAGCGGTGGTCTTTGGGATGCATGCACACGCCGAGCAGGCTGCTGTGTTTCTCCTGCAGGCCTCGCACGCACAAGAAAATCCAGGTTCGGCATGCACGTCTTTGTTTCGGCAGTGACAAAAGAAGTGGTAAGGTCTCACCAGTATATCTTTGGTCTTCATGGTGATGAACTTCGATCAAGGTAAACTTATACATTAAAAGATGAGGGGAAAGGTGAGCTCAGCTGGAATGTCAACTAGATCACAATTTTGGTTGCATTAAAATAAATTGGCAGCAGATTCACAAAAAGTAAACATTTAAATAAGTAAAAAAAAACAGACATCGCCTGGCATTTGCATTAATGTGTGAGGAAGAAACAAGAAAATATGAGTAAATAGTTTAAATTAAGAGCCACTTAATCAAGTGCTTCCTGTAGAACCAACATTTAATCAATCACAGATGGGGGGACAGGAAATGACAACATGTAGAGTACCGGCTACCCCCACTGTTTGTGTCTGTGCTTTGATTGTCTATGGGCACCACACCACCTAAAATTAGGATGACTTGGTTTGAGCTTTACTTTGAGATTTGTGGAAATCTGTCATTTCTGAACAAAACGGCAGTCATTTAGTTTTAAAAATGGGATTTTAAAATAGCTAAATACAATCTATTCCAAAAAATCCTTATATTGACATGAGTTCTTGACACGTTCAAGATCTTAAATATTACTTTTCTATGATGATGGCAGTCTAACTAGCTGCCAGGCTTATACAGTCTAGCTTTAGGTAGTAGGAGGGAAATAAAACTTTTTCTTCAGCAAACAGTTCTTCGGAAGCTCGTAGCCTTGTAGGTAATAGTGAATTAAGTTTTAAATAGTTTTGTGGACTGTCAGGCTTTAAAAACTTGGTCTGGGATTTCTAAAAGTGGGAACAATGGCTTCTGGAAACCCCAGAATGTGCCAACTAGCCAACTTCACATCAAATACATTATTCCACAAGTGTCCGATGTTGTGTCCTTGAACGCGTGCCTACATGCTACCAACAACTGTACATCTGTTTGACTCAAAATGAAACCCTCATTTACAATTCCTCTGCTGGAGGAGATGATATGAAGGCACATGTCCTAAAAACTCAAAAGCTGATTTTCTTTTTTTCAATATAAAGACCTATAACAGGTTCATAAAAGTAGAAAACACCCACTGAAGTAAACACAACATGCTCCATCTACTGGAAAACATGGTAGCAGAGCTGAAAAAACCACAGAAGCAAGAGGACAGAGGCGTCCGCCGCCCTTCTTTAAGGGAATACTGGTCTCCATTGGTCACCATCGCCTGGCAACAGCCATCGATGGCCTACCAATCAAAATGTCTGATTTGAATCCGTGTAAAAATAACAACAAGAAAAGGACCAAAAAACTTACTAATTGTTAGAAATGTGACAAGTGGCAGTCGAAAGGTTGTACAGCAAATAAACGGGGGTAGAATGACGCAGTCGTCGAGGAGTAGAAAACAAGAAAGTAAAAGATCTCTAGAAAGGCAGTGTGTAGCCTCTAACAGTAACAAGACCCCCCACCCATCGACGTCTACGTGCCTCACATCTCTACTCAACCCCGGCCTGCTTACGAATACCCCCCCACCCCCCGTCACCTGCAACAGTTCAACCCGACACAAAGACCCTGCTCCCCCCCAGTCTGGCCCGGGCCAGACTGCACCCTGAATTTAGGGTTCGTTTGATTTGTTTTCTTTACTTCTTGAACATGTCCTGTAGAGGTCCGGGCAGAAACTTGAGCACAGTGTCGAGGATGCTCTCCTCCTCCTCTTCGTCGTCGTCTCCGCAGCCCCGCGGGATCGCCTTCTTCGGGCGTGTCAGGGACCCCTCACAGGCCTGCTCCATGGCCGCTTTCTCTTCTGCCTCCTTCTCCTCCTTCTTCTTCAGCCCGTACTGAACAGAGAGAGAGGGCAAGAGGGGAGGAAAGGGGACGTTTAGCAGTTGTTAAAGGTCTGATGAGTGATGGTCAAATACTTGAAGCATATTTACAAGTTAGCAGGGAGTGGAAACATGCAGCCCTTCACCACTGCAGGAACCGTCTGCACTGACCCACTTTGGTGATGAGATCCTGGAACAAATGTGGGCTTTGTTCAGGAGGTGATAGTACATGCAAGCTGCAGGAGCTCTCAGGGGTTACAAGCAGTGCTTTGAACTAAAAACTACAAGGTGGTTTGACGTTTTGTTTTTGGGCCACTGACTGGCTTCTGCTTCTTTTCCTGGAACATAACACCCTTTATTTAATGTTCACAGGTCTTGAATGTTCCACAACCACTAACTTAACTCGCCTACCAAACAGTACATGAAAAGGATGATCCTGCTGTAGCTTTTTAATAATGAGTATCTAAAACTGGTGGAAACACAAGGAAGAATCCAGGTTCCCAAAGGTTTGGTGTCTGGGAAGCAGAGGAGGGAAACGCTTCCAAGACCCTAATGAAGGCCTCAGGGTGAACCTGTTGGTCTGACAGTAAAGTCGCTCTTTGTACTGGAAGTGTTGCTGGACCTCCGGGGTTATGAGCTGCGTCAGCGTCAACTTACAAAGTTTGTGCGGTGGAAACGGCATGCAGCCTTTTGGTGTATGTGCGTCATTGGTCAAGTTTCCTACCTTGTCCCTGATGGTCTGCCGCACTTTTTCCCTCTCTGCCTCCATGCGGGCGTGTTTGGCCTTCCTCTCCTCCTCCTGCTGCCTCAGTGCCTCCTGCCGCTCCTCCTCCTTCTTGGCTGCATCTGGGTCCTTCTCCTCCTCCCCACCCAGCATCTTACCCATGTCTTTGGTGGCCCCTGGACAGGAAAGTGAGGTTTTAGCAGAAGGAAAGCTCAATTCATATGGGCTATATGAACAAAAACACATGACAATAGACCACATGTACACTGACACCCACGTCCGTCCGTCTGTCACTAAGAAAACACTACGTTAGCAGTTCCTCCAGTTAAGATCCTCGAGGCATCTTGGAAAGCAAGAAGGAAGACAAAAGAGCCAGCTGGAAAAGCTTCAAAGAACCACTGAGACAGAGGAAGACACATCCGTCCATCTGGTGTCGGCCATCTGTCAGCGCGGCCTGTACCTCCACGTCCAGGTATTCACCCTCAGATGGACCTGATTTATCACAGGTTAATGTGGTATGTACTGGATTTCTTTACAGTAAAGTTGAACAGGATGAACCACCTCTTTGGATTTGGAGGGAATCGCTTCATGTGACGTAACAGACAGAGGGCGCTGTTCTTCCCGAGGAAAGACGTCTGACTTCCATAGCGCTTCACGGAAACGTCGGAAGGCCGGAGGAAAATTAATTTCAACACTGAGGGGAGGGAAGGAGGGGGAGGGGGTGTTGAGGTGATGAAATATTAATAAAAGTCAATTTATTCTTTAGCTGATTGACATAAAAAATTTCCAACAACCAATCAAAGTCATTTCTCCAGCAGAGATGCTGCACATTCTCTGGATGTAGCTTTTAGAAACTCACAGGTTAATTAATAATCAGGTCGCCACCCAGATCTAGGTCATGGTCACATGGTCCTGTGTCATAAATTATAAAAGTTTGTAAAAGGTAAAATTTTTTTTAATTTTCTTCAATTATTTTCCATTGATTATTTGGCTTGCCTCAGTCCTAAGGTGTGTGTGTGTGTGTGTGTGTGTGTGTGTGTGTGTGTGTGTGTGTTCTCCACGTTTATCATGTGTGAAGTAAAGCTGGAACCATCTGTAGAGCGGACTGACTGGATGTTTTGGGGTTAAATGCCTTGCACAAAGGCGCCTCTGGTTCCCTCACTTTATCTGCACTTTCTATGCCGGCTCTTTATCTGTGACAGAAAGACTCCCTCCGGCCTATCGACGCTGCTGCTGTTACCTCCGTCTGATCGATAGTAAATACAGGACCACCTTAGCGTGTATGAATTATGGATCCTCCAGCAGAGAGAAAACTTCATCTGGGTATTGATCTGCCTCTCAGGTGCTGGTGAGAGGAGAGCCTGGCCGGCGGCCTGGTTTGCCATCTACTGCCTTTCTTTAGCCAAGAGCTAAATATGTTTCACCACTGAGGAGATCATTACTGCCAACAAAGGAAAGCTGCGTATATTCTGCACTGTATCCTAAAGAAATATAAAAATACATGAAAATAATATTGTGTAGCTTCTTGACATCATTGATATTCACAGTCACGAGTGCTTCAGTGGCTCACTGAATGTGATTAGTTTGGATCTATAACTCAGGTAGAAAGCTATCAAAGTGAATTACACTGATTGTTTTATCTGCTTTACACACTCGGCTTCCTTCTTATGGGTGACTTTGACTTTTAGAGCCACCGACTTTTCAAAGTTCTACTTTCCCAGTTATTAGTCTCCACAGAACTGAAAGTTACTTTTGGAAGCCAGGAAGGTCATTAAACATTAATGGTTCAATCATTGCTATTGATTACCAACTCTATCAACCCGCATAGATATATTGTGGTCATTTAGTGTTATGTGGCAATAAAAAGCTGAATTACTGCCTCTTTAAGGAGCCTGAAGAGATTATTTGGGGGTAAACTACTGAGAAGAAATGTGGCTGTTAGGACTGTGTGGTTCCCTCTGGGGTTGGAGGACTCAGGGGTGGCCGGTCCTGGTGCTCTGCAGCAGACTCCTACAGTCCTTATTGCCCCGCAGCGCTGTGTGGTGGCAGCAACCCTGCAGATGGCAAATTAGCACTCAGCTGGTGGGGGAGGGGGGCGTAGAAATATCCCCCGGGACTCGCTGGGGAGTCGGGTTAAGGTCAGACTGTCCGCTGTGCCGGCTTCACCGAGTCACAACACGCCAACACACAACACGCAGGCTGGACACACACACACGTACACACATACACACACATACATGTACACACATACACACACACACGTACACAGTTTATCAGTATCAGCTTTGTTGCTCATTGATACACAACTGATGCAAAAACATGAAATAAAACTAAAATAAAAAGTGAAATGTAAAATAACACACACATATATCTCTCCAGTTGGTGTTTATATTAGTATATATATACTGTCATGATCTGTTTGTTTGTCACTTCTGCTCACTGCCTGGACTCCTGCTCTGTTCCCCTCACCTGCCATTCCCTCACCTTCCACCAGATGCCCTCTGACTTTCCTTCCTTCCCCATCACCTGATTGCCCCACCCATCTACACACCTGTATATATATTTATCTATATATATATATATATATATATATATATATTTCAGAGCGGAGCTTGTGTCGGATCACTGCGCTTTTTTTCAGGACATCCATGAAGCTCAGATATATTCAGTCTTTGGTTTTTCACTTTACTGCAAACATTCAGTTTCTTTCCTGTTAGTCAAACTCGTTTTCGTTGATTTAATTTCATGTCTCACTTGTGTCGCCTCCCTCCCTCCTCTGTTCCTCTTCCCTCTGTTTGTTTCCTTTTCCTGTATTAAAGTGATATTTCTCAGTTAAATTTGATCAGTCTTCCTCTTCTTCTATCCACTTTCTTTCATTCATTTACTTTTTTCTGTTTCGTTTCTCTCCTCTTTTTTTCTTTCATCACTTTAACATCGCTGCAGTTAGGACTTGTCTATCCTTCCTCTTCCCTTTCCTCTCCTCCACCTTCTCCACCTCCTCCATCCGTCCATTAGAGGCCAGCTCACAGATTTCCACTGTAGACAAAGGTGGCCCATTGGAGGCAGAGTGCTCAAACAGCCCCAGTCCTCTCGTTGTGCATTCAGTCGCTCCTTCCTTCACAACGTCTCTGTGCTGCAGGGCCTTCAATGCACAAAAGCTCTGAAGTGAAAGAGGAGGAGATACGGTGGCCTCGTGAAAGGCAAGAAAGTGAAAGAAAAAGTGAAACTGTGGAGACAGAAAGGAGGAGCTGAAGAATGATGGAGGACAGGAGGACGGACCTCTGACTCCCCCTCCAGCCGGTCAGACGGATGGCGGTGCTGCTGAGTCGTTAGGGGGAGAGGGGTTTGACAAATGGATCTCATTTAAATAATGGATGACCCCCATCGCCATATTACACCCTCATAAGTCACATGAGCGCGCACTGAAAATCTGCCACCTGCATCAGAGGTGTGGATTCTGTTCATGGTCTCTGGTCAGCTCATCAACCTGCCTGTGGCTTCCTGTTATTGCACCTTCCTCGCCTGCTCGCCATCGTCCTGCCTGCACAGGAAATGAAACGGTGAGCTCGACCTGCCTGATCCGGACTGCTTCACGCTGATCCTTCGCAGATTATCACAATGTGATCTTTTATATGAGCTTCTTTATGAGAAAAGGCGAGATGCTCACATGTTTGATATCTCGGCGAAGGCAGAAAGCACAAACTGGGAGCAAAATAAATGTTCTGATGGCGTCGTTGTGGAGACGAGACTCTGGGGTCACGTTACTATGTGCAACATCTATCACCTTACATCTGCTCACTCACACAAGGACTCAGTGAGTTCAGTTCAAATCAACCTTGATCTTTAATCTTGATCAAACGTTAAATGAACTGTCCATTTACAGCTTCAGGCTGAATGACAAACAAAAATCAACTGTGATGATCAGGCGGCGCAGAGAAGAACAAAGTGAGGTTCAGTCTCTCGCTGTCCTGGACCGGTTCATCCAACACGACCTGGAAACTGATGAATCCGATTTCTAATTAAACAGCAAGTAAACACAATCTGTGGCCTGCGGCTGAAATCTATACCTCAGTCTGGGCCGATGAAATGTTCAGGAAGTGTCCAACATCTAATGACATCAGTGAGTGTGTGTGTGTGTGTGTGTGTCTAAATGAAATTAGACTGTGTGTTGATGCTGATAAAGAACACACAACTTTATTTCATTGATTCTTGGTTTTTGGTTGTATCCACAGGTTTGAAGCACTTACTACTGAAATTTGCTTTGGATGACGTAATAGGATAGTCAGCTTCCTGTCAATCTCAGCCTAGCCTGCTGTTTTAAATACAGTAAAAACTGCATCCCTTCTTTTTGTCATCAGGGTTCCAGATCAAATGGTAACAGATTTGTTTTTTACATCGCTGTGGTGGCCAACACGTGGAGAGCGTGGAAGGCCTTCTATTTAACATACAAGTAGATTCAAGTTTCAAATATGAATCAAATGATTGATTTCCTTGTTGAGGAACCATTTTGAGACTCTCAATCATGTTACATGATCTTCATCAGCTTTGACCGGTTGTCATGGAGTCGTAGATGTTTAAATTCCTCTTTTTTCTGAGCTCTTTTCCTCTTTCATCCACTTAAGAAGATCATGTGATATGATGGAAAGCTCCAGAACAAATACTAACTGAATGTCAACATTTGGGTTTAAATGGAGGTTTTGATAAAGGAAATTCTTATTCCCCTTTTAATTTATGTTATAGACCCCTGAAAAAGAATCAATTTGATTGACAAGTCATTTCTATGCATGAGAAACTCAACAGGGTTGTTGTTAGATTGAAGCCCTGACACGCCCACCTACACGCCGCGCTCCCATTGGCTGGATCACACTTCATCTCAAAATGGTCTCGTTGCCCCCCCCCGGGACTAAAGCCATGACTGAAACCTCATCTGTGTGTGTGTGTGGGTGTGTGTGTGGGTGTGTGTGTGTGTGTGTGTGTGTGTATGTGTGTGTGTCTATATTCAAAGGCGGCCAGCTGCGTCCCAATGAAATAAATGGCAGTCTGTTTGGGAGGAAAGGTCACGGCACTAGACAGCATCTCTGCGGGAGGTAAATTACAACACTTGAGTCTGGGATGGATGGAGCGGTGAACTGCTGTAAATGAATGGAGGCTACAGGATGGAGGGATGGAAGAATAGAGGGACTTTAACAACCCAATCTGCAGGAAGGACAACATGATGGAGAGATACTGGGAACTGAACGGAGAAAGATGGAGGAGAGTAAATGGCAACACGCCTGTGGGAGAGAAGGATGAGTGAATTAGAAAAGAAAGAGGGATGAAGAGATGGAGAGAAGCTGCTCCATCCTGCACCTGCTCAGAGGAAGGCGGGAGGAACGGATGGAGGAAGCGCTGATAGATTTCATGTTCTATCAACAGGTATCAGGATCTCAGGCCGGGTTTGGATCTGATTAGATTGTGATGGATTAGAAACTGAGTGCCGGTCGTCTGCGTCCGTGTGTGTCAAGTGTTGATCGTAGATTAAAAATCAAACAGAGTCAACGTGTTGGATTAGCCTGGCAAGTTAGTGATGAAATAAAGCAGAGATATAGCTTCTCAGTTCAGGTACCAGTTAGTTTTATTGGTACCAGGTATTAAAGATTCGGGTAGCAGCTGGGTTCAGGTCTTATTTTTAGGCCCATGTAGAACTCAGCTGCCCCACTGTTTGTGGGGCAGCTGCTTCTCTTAATTCCTTCTATACCATCTAAGTTTTCCTCTTGACCACTGATCCCTAAAATAAAAGAGACGGCTTCATAGTTTAGATCCTCGTTTGATTGATCAGTCAAAGCAGAAAACCTTCCAGACCAGGTCCAAAGGACAGTCAGACCCAATACCAAACAGCCCTGAGGATAATTAGACCCGATACAGATCAACATCACCCAGATCCAATTAGTCTGAATGTAGTTTGGCCCCGGTCTGACTCGGGTCTGGGTTTCTACAGCGGCACAGTTCCAGAAGAAGAAGCAGCAACATTAACGCGCTCTCTGAAAAGAAAAGAAAAAGAAACGGAGAAGGAGCTGTGATGGAGAAAGATGGCGGTGCGTAAAGAGAGAGAGGGAATAAAGGATGAAGAAGTGATGGAATGAAAACTGAGAGGAAGAAATGAGAAGGGGGGGAGTAAGGAGTGATTGGAGGAAGGGGGGAGGAAGAGGCAGCCGGAGCTATAAAGGAATAAATCTCATTTCACTGGTGGTCACTGAGCTGATGAAACTAGATGAGCGGGTTGATTTAAGGAGACATTGACCCCTGGCCCCTGGGGGCCCCGTACTTACAAGAACTTTCACACAGCCTTTTTTTATGTTGCTCTCACCAAATGAGTCCAGTCGATGTACGAGCCCCGGGGGGGGAGTAAACTGTAACAGAAGTGAACTAACACAGTCCAACTTGATGAACATGATGCGGACTCATCAGCCTCCTCTCTTGGTCCAGTACGGTCCTGGTTTCAGATGATACACTTTAACATTTAAAACAAAAAGCAGCTCGATCTCAACAGGAAGTCGTTCCTGAATCCATACAACAAAACCACCACGTTTCACCTCCATCTTTAAAGGAGTTTATGGGATGTCCTGCTAAATAACAAACCTACGAGAAGGAGGAGTTTTGGGGATCTGGTCATGTGACCATTTACACCTCTTGTTCATATCAAATCATTGCAGGTAAAGACATAAACAACACATGAAGAGCCTCCGGCCAAGCTGAACCACGACAGACTGAGTTTGTCTAATACGGGTTGGGTTATTATAAACGCATTGACAGTTCAGCACTTTAATGGCCGATGATCTCCCAGAATCCAGCATCTAACACTAGAACAGGAAAACAGTCAAAAGAGGGTATCTGGAGTTCTTCCTGCCACTGACTCTTATTCCAGGCATTGACAGGTTACGGTGCTCGTGGACAAGGAGCAACTGATGAGTACTTACCACCTAAAGCTTGTTTCATTACAAAATCCATGGCTCCTGCTGATTTATGTAGCTGTTCTTCTTAAAACCAAAGAGCCGTGAGCATGTAGCCTCCGAGCCGGGATCTGGGTGTCTGGATCTTCTCACTGTCCCCTTCCTCTGATGCTGAGCGTCTGAGAGGGAAGAAATCAGAGTGATTAGTTCTAGATACATATTCATTAAAAAAGAGTTTGCAATATTTCAATAGAGACACTAAATACAGCGATGGATCGCCGACAGTCCAAGTGCAAGACAGCAGATCACGCTGATGTTAAAACACAGATAATGAGATCTTCTTAACGCTCTCAGCCCTGTGACAGGAATCCCTTTCAGGGAAGCTTGTGGATCAATACTGAGGCCATTTGTTCCAGGTCAGAAACTCAATACCAATGGATCAGTCATCTTCTGGCGCTGCCTGCCCATAAATATTTCATGGCAGATGAAACGCTAAGGTTGTTTTCTGTTTGAGTCTCATCCATGTCAGCTTCTAACCACAAATACTGGTGAACATAAAGCCACACACACGTTTTCTCATTAATATTTCACAAGACAATCCACCATCTCACTTTCAGAAGATACTTCCTGCTTTTCCATCCCAACTGGGAATACAATCATCTCTCCTCAGCTCTTTAGCGCCACCATGAGGCCAACATTTCATTCAAACATCCTCAACAACTATCAGATGGATCTCCATGAGAAGAGTTAAAGCACTAAAGGGGTCCTAAGAGTCACCAAATCTAGAGAGAGAGTCATTATGCAGGCGCCCTGGGGCAGGAGGCCCCCTGGGGCAGGAGGCCCCTGGGGGAGGAAGTACCCTGGGGGAGGAAGTACCCTCTTCGTTTATTGGGTGGGGGCCCTGTGTTACAGAGGAGAGCCGCTTGACAGTTGAGCTACAGAAATACGTGATGGTTGTGTTTGAAGTAGTTTTGACAGTTGGCCATTAGAGGAGCTGCGGCTGCCTTCATCGCTCAGCTGTGGCTGAACCTCATTGGCTCCTGCTGCATGATGTCGTCCCTGTATCTATGTGATGAACTGCTCTCCTGCACCGCTGTCAGCCAAGATGAAATCCTCCACATTTATTGCACCTGCTGAACCAGAACACCATTTCCATTTTGAAGCAGATCCCTCCTGCTCTCCTCGGCGGGCTGGGCGCCCGGTGTCATTTCGCTACGCCAATATTTGCCGGAGCTGAATGGAGCCGGGATGAGATGGGACGGGACGGCAGATTGAGCTGCACGGCTTATTCTAGAGGGACATGGGGCCGAGCGGCATGACAATTCATTTGTAACTGTGACCGAGTGCTTCAGGGGGTGAAGAGCCTCATTACCATACGCACACACACACACACACACACACACACACACATACTCAGGTTTCATTAACAGGAAATGCTGCTGATACACATTACGAGGAATACAAATGCTGCTACACACTTAACCTGGTGAGACATTTAATGTGTGATTCCTTAATCTGACTTTGACAAGAATGGGATCATTTCAGTGTGTGTGTGTGTGTGTGTGTGTGTGTGTGTGTGTGTGTGGGTGTGTGTGTGTGTGTGTGTGTGTGTGTGTGGGTGTGTGTGTGTGTGTGTGTGTGTGCGTGTGTGTGTGAGTGTGTGTGCTGGAGCATCATTCCTGTAAGGAGAGGATGGAGGGAATCATTTTATATTATATTGTATTATATATGTATATATATATGAATAGATGTATATGTATGTACAGATTTTGGTTTACTCATAACTCATAATTCCTTTGAGTTTTCACTCAGAGGTCAGAGGTCTCCCTCTCCTCAGCTGTTATACTCATTATTCTACTGTGTCGTGTTTTTAACATGCAGCTGAACAAAGGAGAACATGTGAAACTTTTTTATCTTCAGGATGACAGAAGAAGAAGAAGACAGAAGGGGATGAAACCAACAAAGAAGAATCTGTCTTATCATCGTGTCGTTTTCTGCTGCTGTGACTTTAAGGTTTTTCTGTTTTACATGATTTCATGCTTCTGTTGGTGGATCTGACACTCAGATGGTCTGGAAACAACATTTGATTTTGTTCAATCAATACATCGCAGTATAGGAGTGTGTGTGTGTGTGTGTGTGTGTGTGTGTGTGTGTGTGTGTGTGTGTGTCCTCTGGTGTTTGTGGTCTGGCAGCAGAACATTTCTATTATCGTTACAGAAACAGGCTCAAGGACACACTAATGGAATAAAGGCAAGATGCTGCTGTGAGACAAGGACACACACACACACACACACACACTTCCTAACCTTAACATTAGGTCATAATCGGTGAAAATAAAAGATGTACGATGGCTGTATCTCAGCAGTGAGGAAACCTCTCTCCTCTCCTTTCTTTTTCCAACATCTTCTCTCTTCCTGATGTCCAGTAGATTCTCTTCTTCGCTGCTTTTTACTTCTGTGTTTGTCACTGATTATCTTTCTCTTGTTTATCTTCCTCCTCTTTCTTTCACATTCACATGTGCTGCAGTGCTACAGTCACTCCATATTACCTTTCATACGCTGAAAATATACATTAACATTTTAACTCTAAAAGGGGGTTACATAGGTCCAAATCCCAACTATATTCCCAAAGCTACTAAGTATATTAACAGTATAATAAATATTACGGGAATGATCACATTTGTACACATCTGAGAAACTGGAAACTGCAACTGTTTGACATCTAATCACTGAATATTTCTGTTACTGTGGTCGAATGATTGTTTAAGTTCTGGAGATATTTAGTCAACGAGCTATACTGAGCATCTTTGTATCCTATTGGATTCAGCGGGAGGTTTCTGCCTCTCATCATGTGAACTTGTTTTAAAAGCTTCATGAGAATCGAGTGAGATGTATTTAAACTGGTGTCTCTCTCATCGCAACGGAACCAGGAACAAGCTTCACTGATCGGCGTCCGTCCCTCATCTGAGCAGGACAGGAGCAGTTCGTCAGGCGGTGAGGGTGGATGCTCCACCTGCCTCCACCCTCAGCAGCACCCAGAGGCCTGATGGAGGCTCGTTATGTAAGAGCGTATCAGTGGGCGGGCAGCGCTGGGCTGGAAGCTGAAGCAGCTCTCCAGCATACTGAACTTCTCCATCCTGGTGATAGTGGGGGGGCTTTAAAACCTTACATAACCCTCCCTTTCACACAGGGCCAAATATACCATACAATCCCTGACAGCACCCAAGGGCATCCACCCCCCCATCTCCCCTCCCCCAGCACCCGACCATTTCCCGTCCATCCTCCACCAGCCTTTCTTCTTCTTCTTCTGCGTCTTTTTTTAATTTCATAATCCAGGCACTGGCAGCGGTGCGTGACGTGGGATAATGCTATCAGGGCCGGGCAGGACGGTCGCTGATCCTATCCTGTTAATTGGAAGTTGTTTCCGAGTTTCACGGCCGGAGACGAGGATGGGAGCGGCTCGGGAAGGCGAACGCGAGTCTGTCAACGTAGCATGTTTATGACAGGCGAAGGAAATGTGTTAGAGGGAGAGACAGAAAGAAAAAAGAGGAGAGAAAAGCCTGGAATGTGTGTGATTTTCCATTACAGGAGTTACACCCAGTAGAGACACATCCTGGACCTTTTTTCACTCCAGTTTTAGCTTTAAAGGATAAAACTGACTTTGACTGATCTTTCTCATTGTCAACAAATCCCATGAACACCTAAAACCATTTCCTGTCTGTGGCTCTCAGCTACAAGCCCATTGGTTCCTTCTGAGCACGTAAATTTTAAAAAGACCTTGCAGATATATAGTTTCAAGTTTAAAAAGGCTCAGTAATTCCTCAACCAGCTGCCTGCTGTAGTTTTTATCAAATAGGAGGGAACAGTGCATTTGTTGGGGACTATTTTCAGTGGCGGATGAATCTACATGTGGTGCTGTAGTGAGTGTTTGGGGCAGCAGGATGTGTGTGTGTGGGGTCTAAATAAACTACGGTGTGTGTGTCACAATACTGATTTGGGTCTTATGATATTTTTTGACGAGAAGGAAAATACAGATTGAACCTTTAAAAAAACAGTTCAAGATTTTGGGAAACCTTCTTATTTGCTTTCTTTCTGAAAGTTAGATTAGAAGATGAACATCACTCTCACATCTGTCCAGTAAATATAAGGCCAGCAGCCAGTTAGCATCGCTTAGCATAAAGACTGGAAATCAAAAACATCGGTATGGCCCTTTAAGAAAACTCCCTGTCCACTCGACTCATTAAATGAGCTCATAATCTCAGATGTTATTAACCGTCTTGACTCCATTCGTGGCTTCCACGGTGGAGATTTGAGATTTTAACCCCCCGGCGTTGATCCTGCATCTCTGCTGCATCTCTGCTGAAATGTTCCCACCCAACCTGACTCATGTCAACCAGAAACTTGAGCTCCAGTTCAAGCCCAGAAACCTGGTCTCTTGGGACTCTTGACTGGACCTGAATGGAAAAGTCAATAGAGACATCTGGAGGTCCTTGTCCTCCTTGTTAAAAGACCACAAAGCGACAGAAACAAGCAGAATCTGCGGTGACTAACTGCTGCTGAGCTTCTGTAGTTTCTTTGTGTTCCTGTGAGTTCTTTCTCTACGTCACAGCTTCATGTGTAGGGTAAGGTTGTAAATGTTCAGTGTAAATTATAAAACCAGCCAATAATGGCAGTTTGATTCCCTCAATACAAACTATTTTAAATTCTCCCAGCAGAGTCTGAGAGTGAAGAGGAACAAGAGGTAACCAATAAACAAGCGTCCTCTGGGTCATGTGACATTTGTTTTGTAATTAAAACTGTGTAAAGCAGAATGAAGAAAAGAGTCGAAGAAAATCAAGACGACAACAAGATGTTTGATCACCGTGACTGAACAACATCACGCTCTGCTACACGCACACACACACACACACACACACACACACACACACATTCATGTTACAAAGAGTCATAAAGACAGAAAAGACATTTTGGAGACGTCGGTGAATGAATTAATGATGAGCTGCTCTCAGACCTGCCGGGCGGCGACTTTCCGCCCAGCGACATAATTTATTTATGTGACTTGTGATGATGAATTATTCCCTCAGCACAGACTGAAAGCCAGAGGAGGGATACATGACTCCATTTAATGTTTTTCTCCTTAAAAAGTGACGGACCCGCCTCTTTTGTGAAATGATGTTGCATTAAGGCAGCTAATTTTAATACTTAATGTGGTTTATTATTATGCAGGTTAGACATTATGATTAAATATCACACCATTTCTTAATATACCATTCTATTTCTGCTTCGGGTCTAAATGACTCAGTATTTGGTCTCAACAGCCCTCTTCATTATAATATTAATAGTATACTAAGAACAGCTGATTGTAACTAGATTAAACTAGCTGTTTATGTGACACTTTTTTCTTATTTTGTTCGTTCTGCTTTTTCTTTCTTTGGCTGCTTATTTGTTGGGTCATTTGTTTGTTTCTCCCACTTCCGCTCGTGCCTTTTGGCATTTTGTTGCTTTGGTAAAATATCTGTTTTTGCTCGTGCGGAGGTGGGAGGATTCTCGGGGTATGCAGAACTAATGTTCCTGTGGTTCTGTTTAGTTGTTTTAGACGCATTAAGATGACTAAATTGAGAAAATGATTTTGAGTAATTTTTTGGAGCTGTTAACACATTCACATTCACCCTGTAAACGGAGAATTCTCTCAATAATATATGTGTGTGTTGGCAGCGACTGTAATGTAGATTAACACTTCAAACTGGATGTCAAAGGTGCCACAAATTTTGGGGTAAGGTGTCATCAGGCAGAAATCATGGGGCAGAATCATCTTTTCAGGAGGACGTGTCTAACTGAGCTTTTAAGGTTTGAATGTGCTTTGCTGCTGGTGTGAAGCTGTGATACTGAGGGACTGTAACCTCTTATACTCAGATAAAGAAGGAAGGAATCTCTTTCTTCTCTCTCCATCTGTTTCAGTCTCTCTTCTTCTGCTTTTTTCCTTCCTGCCAACATCCTTTTCTTATTCTATTGTTCGAGTCTCAGCATCTTTCCTTCTTCTTCACTTCATGTTACTGCTCTGTGTTGGGAATTACATCTGGAGCCCCGTAACACCACAACCTCCCTTTTCTTTTTACTTTATTTAAAGCTTTATAACAGATAACAGAGCCTGTGGGATCCATTTAGATGCACAGTGTTTTCTTACCGTTTAAAGAGAACATATTTCCCTGCATTCAGCATTTTATTTAAATATTGATATTTAATGCTCTTTTTACGCTGTTAGTAAACTGATGTTGGTGTACTGGATGTAAAACAGAGATGGGTCCCTTTAGATCTTCCTGGATGGACAGACATGAACATGAGGAAACATTCCCTTCTTCTTGTTGGGGTGGTGGTGTTTCTGCAGGACGGAGGGATTATTGGGAGGCAGACGTACAGAAGCAGCTCTCCTGGCTGCAGATGAAACTCACTGGAAGCTTTGTGTTGAACATTATGTAATTAATGGAGCAATTAGCTGCTACAGTACGGAGCGCTTACTCAGCCATCTGCTCAGATGACAAACAACGAAATCGATCCGGCGCTGAGTCCCAACGCTCAGCCGCTGTTCAGCCTGTCAGCCATTAAACAAACTATTGAGAATGAATGTGAGGCGGCCGAGGGACTACTGAGGGATTCATTTTCAGCCTGAGCCTTTAATCTTTACCTGAATTTATCTCATAATCTCTTCACCTGATGCTGCTTCACGCTCACTGTGTTCACCTGTGTGCTAACTGTGGGGTTATAACCACATTACAGTAACAGGCAGGTATCTAACAGCGTAACCAGGTTATCGTAGTTAAATTAAGGCCTTGGTTGGTATAACCTGGTTAAACAGCTGCTTCTTTGTCTTTTTCTGTTCTGATTCGGAGCTAAAAAGGTCACAGACTGAAGAAAAGTGGTAAACAGCCGTCATGTAACATTTAAAACTGCAAATAACAGAAATGAATATGCTCATCAACACCTACAACACAAAACAAATCTTTTTTCACTGCTCGTTTGTGCTGATGTTGACCTGATCAGGTCACGTTCGGACCGAATTCAACGCAGCTTCATTTCAGTGAGGACAGTCGCCAAAAAGGAGTTTGTTAGAAACAAGGCTGTCGTCTGGTAAAACAGGTAAACCAGGCTCAACTTCAGCCGCAGCACGACATCATCTGGCAAGATGCACTGAAGCATTGGCCAATCACTCTCGTGCACATTCTGGGTACATGACTTTGTGACGTGCGCGCTGTATTTTTACTGTTTATCTTGCTATCGTTGCAACAAAAGATTAATTTCTAGAGTTGTAAAATCCCATATTTTAAACTTCTGTCTGATAAGCTTTGAAACTCATGGATCTGTTACTCAAACTGGACTTCCTGGATCCTATCTCACCTGTTTGTCTGAATGCCTGCTGACGCTGCAGAGCCTCTGAGGGAGGACGGCTGGACAAACACATGCTGTCACTTCAGCACCGGAGACCAGTTTACATCCCGTTTTCTACCAGGCAGCACTGGTTTCCTCAACTCTCAGGTGATCTTTCCTGAAGCTTAAATAATTACTGTTATCTGTTATACTCACTGACAGACGACTTATTCTGTTGTTTTTGAAATATTTGCAGATGTAAGGAGCCACCCGGTGCCAACGTGACAGGAGGATGATGTATGTGTTGACATTTAGCAGTGTAACGTGGAGGCGGGGTCTCCAGTCATCGATCAGGCTATGATCTGTGTAGCATTCAGCAGGAATATTAATCAAATATCTCCAGAAACATGCACCATAATCATTCATCCAAACTGAAACATTAACCTAAACTACACGTCTTTGTGTCAGTCCTTTGAAGTCCGACCATTATACACACCATAGTACGACAACCGTACATCTGCGTCTGTTAACAGAGCTGAGAGAAACGTCTCGAAACACATTCTGTGGCAGATCTCCAAAGTCTTTCTGGAAAACACAGAAATCACTGACAGAAGTTAAGTAGATTCAGAGAAAGTAAAACTAACAGTTCATCACAAAAGGACTAACGGGGTGTTTGGAACAGATGAATGAACATCCTTACAACAGCACAAAGGAGTGTGATTTGCATGAAACACGTAAAAGCAGAAAAACAAGTAAACAGGCAGAGAAGGCGACCGGTGATGAAGGGGACTCAAAGAGCCGCTGACATTTTCACTGTGAACTCATTCAGCCTGAAGACAAAAGACTCAGAAAGACAAAAGATCCTCCGACGCTGCGACACGTTCACCTCTGAAGACACCGAGACGCTGCTGACATTTCATTATCTGCTCAGTTTACTACTCGCATTGATCCAGAATGTCACTCATCTATCCATCCATCCATCCATCCACTTGTCTATCCATCCATTCATCCTTCCATCACCAAAGTATTCAGATCCTGCAGTACTGCGGTAAAAGAACTTATAAGTATAAAGTATAAAAGGAAAAGTATTAAAATTAAAGAAAAATGTCCCCTAAGACTGCTGTAATCTTAAATATCATTAGATTATTATTAATATTATTATATACATCAATGTAAAAGCAGGATTTAATCATTTCATCGATCATCCATTCGTTTTCCTATTTATTCTTCATGCAGCTGCTTTGTTAGACACTTAATCATCCAATCCCTCCATCACCAGTTCATCATCCATCTACCAGTTCATCATTTGTCCACCACTCATTTTATTTATCCATCCATCATCTATCAATTCACCTCCACCTTCCCCTCCATCTGTCCATCAACCTATTGTATCAAACCTTTCATTACACTTAATCTTTGCACCCATTCAGTGGCCCTTCAGTTCAGCACCTCCATTCATTAAATCTTCATTCATTCAGGCTTTCTATCATTTCTCCACCTCTCCTCATCCATCCATCCATCCATCCACCTTTGTTTTCATCTGCTATGTTGGCCACTTGTCCATGAATCCTTCCTCTATCAAGATGTAGATGTGAATCTTTCTGCAAGCGTTCATTCACTTGAACCCATTGACTGTTGACAGATATTAGGCAGAGGCTGTAACCAGACGGCCTGTCGAACTCTGTCCTGCTGCTGAAACAGTGAGTGTGCAGGAGTGACAATCGGTATACAAACAACTACAAGTCTTTTGTCTTTTTCATTGACTTTCAAAAAGCAACATGTGAGGAACTGATTCAAAATGAATTAATCTGCTCCGACATAAAGTGAAAGTGGTTTAGGGTTACTTTCAACAACAACAGTTATCAAACGAGATTATGATGAGGGGTTCGAGATGACATTCAGAGGTTCAGCCTCAGACCTTTAGCATGAGACCGGGTGTGTAGCCATACATTTTATATTTATGATCTATTTTCAGTGTCAGCAAATCAAAGTTTTTTTTACCAACTCAAAGAGATAATGGAGCTAGTCAACTTTCATAGTACATTTTTAATAGTCAATTTATAAAACTGACAATCGCCCAGTATCAGTCGTGATTTCAGTATCAATCTGAACTACACACGTGCTTGGGAAGTTATTTAACAACTTATTGATGAATGAATAATTGATGAATGAGTTACTTTAGAGAGGACAGGACTGAAATATCCGACAGCAACGACGGCAGAAACACTAACGCATGGACATGGAGCCAATGATGCAACCCCACCATCCTCCACTGACTCCGGACACTTTTCTAGCCTTATTTATGTCGCTGCAGACCCCTCCGCCCCCAGGCACTGGAGGAGGGAGGGGGAGGAAGAAGGCTATAAATCACCAACAAGGCATTCGTCCATTTGTCTTGCGGTTGGGTGGCTGAAGGAAGAGAAAGAGAAAAAAGAATGAAAGAATGGGGAGGGGGTATGGGGGGGTAACGAAGAGAAATGAGGACAGAGGAAGGGAGCGGAAAGGGGGGAAGGAAGGAGAGAGGGAGAAGGAAGATGATTGGGTAGAATAGAGGAAACAAAGGAGGAGAGGATGAGGAGGACGCAAAGGAAAAGAGAGGGAGTTGAAGGAAATGGAAGGAGACAACCTCAGAGTGAGAGAGAGGAAATGATATATGGAGAGAAAGTGACAGGAGGGGGAGAAGGAGAGGAAGGACTGTGGAGGAGTTGGAGGAGATAAAGGAGGTGAAGAGACGAGAGAGGAAGAGGAGGATGACTGAAGGAGAGAACAATCATCCAAAGCTTTTTCAGTCTCTCTAAAAGCCACGAGACGTTTCTGTCAAAGACCTGATTCAACTACAATCTGAGATTAAAACTGAAGGAGAGCAGGTGCAGTTCAGTAGCATCCAATCAGAGCTCAGAATTCAGTCTCCAGTGGAGAGTGCACAAAACTTTTTTATTCCAATACTGGAAATGTGTCTGTGGCAGCAAAAAGTCTTCAGCCACACTGAGCGTCCGGCCGATCTGCTCCCACTAACAGCTTCCTGCCTCTGCGGTGACGGTTTCTGCAGGTTTCTGTGTATTTTCGGAGCAGTGGACCTTCAGATCAATGGGTGTTGGTTTAGACAAATAAAAAATGGGCTTTCGGCCCAATGGGATCTTTTCTGACTGTTGGGGCTTCGCAATTATGGCCCGGCGGAACAATGTCATGGCGCCGTTTGACGGCCCTGCAGGTGCTGATTCTACCTGTGGCCACAAGTCACCTGCTAACAGCTGCAAAGAGCAGCTTCATTTTCCAGGTCGAAGGAGTTCTCCGGGTCAGCTGCATGGACTGCTGCAGGAGCAGTAACGTTCCCCAACGGAAACCTGATGGATGCCCTGGTCGAAATACCAGTAAAGGTGCTAAAGGTGGTGCTCTTTAAGCTCCACGCGGTGGTGTGGTGGTGGTATATTTACATCGAATCAACAGACTGGATAGTGTACATGTGCTGTGCTGCAGTGACAAACTCACAGAGAATCTCCACCTCTGCAGCTCCACTGAGCGTTTTGGCCTCCGAGTTTTACTGCACTGTTCAGTCTCGGGGGGTCGTGAAGAAAGCAGCTGGTTGCTACCATGAGGTGATAATATGTCAGGGATGTGTGCTTGTCAGCTTGTTGTGGTGTTCCAACAAACCTATGAATACAGCTTTATAACATTAGTATTATTAAACTAATGATGATATCTTGCTGTATAAAAGGTGAACAAGGTCTCTACAAAACGTGGAGACAACATTTACCCTTCATCCCTTCGTCGATCTCTACACAGGATCTAATGTCTTTGTGCTGCTGTCCTGTAGTCTGAGTGGCTCAATAGATAGAGGATATTAATATAAATGCATCCAGACCACTCTAAACTGATGGTTCCTACAAATTTAGAAATTCTTCACATCCACAAAATATCCTTTTTACCTTTTTGCAGCACAAAAAAAACATGTTAGACCAGGCAGCATAAAATATATAAACGTAGCTTTAGCAATCCATGAAATGTTCACATTGTTGAAATAAACATATTATATGATTTGTCTGACTTCTCTCTGATTCATCAGCATTTATTTAACAATTAAATTCCTGTGGATCACAAGTCAACTGGTGAGTCATTAGTTTTATTCTTCAGGCTCTGGAAAAAAAACCTTTAAACCCAATAAAATTATCATTAAATTGCACCCATTTGCCTTTTGCCATGTTAATGTGATCTGTCACGTTGTTAGATAGGCATGTGATTCTTTTCACTCTAGAAAATCAGGTTTCTACGGAGAATCGTAGGGAAAAAAACATGGATTGGTAAACTGCGACCTGGGATTGCTGGGCCTGTATCCAATAGGAAGCCTTGCTTGAGCAATATCATGCACAACAATTCAAACTCATTATGGTGACGTTTTAGATATCGGCAACTATTATTTGGAGAAGTCAGAACGGAATTACAGATATCTCAGTTGTTTCGACTTGTCAGAATGAGGTAACATAAGACAATGTCTTAACTACTTCATTCTATTACCGTACAATTTCTGAGAATTTTAAAGGGAAAGTCAGCTCAAATTACATTATAACATATACATGTGAAAAACCGAGCGCACGGATTGTAAATTCGATGGCCCTTAGATTTACACTTTTTTTCCTACCATGTGACCCCTGAGGGGCTCCGTAGGTTTCAGTAAGAAAACTAGTGAATTTAGAGTCTAAAGCAGGTAAACCGTTAACACCACACGGCACTGCAGCAGGAGTAAATACAGAAGCATCTACAAGAGACAAAACGTGAGCAGTGGAGGCTGAGGCTGGACTGCTCGAGGACAGAAAACAGCTACAAGCTCTTCTTCTACCAACTTCCACCAGTGAGAAGCAGTTATTTTGTAAAAAGGAAAAGGATTAATTTCCTAATAAAAGCACAATAAAGGAACATAATCTTGGAGAGAAATGTCAAAAGAATTCCAAAAACGTTCAGCTCTCACATTAAATACAGTGTCTCCTGTTGAACGGTGCTCTGACGAACGTGTCCACCGACTGGAGGAGAAGCACGACAATACACTGAATTAGTAATCGCAGGGTGTGTAGCTCAGTGTTTGTTCTTCTCGTGTTTGTAGACAACAGCAGTCTACATAATGCATGGAGAGCTGAGTGGTTTGTCTTCAGTCGGACTGTCTGCTCCACAATGTAGGACAGATCTGAGTTAAAGGGACTTCAGAGTCACGGCATACATGTTGGGTTTCTGCAGAACCTTCAACAAGTCACAATGTTATGTTTTATCTTTATTCTATGGAAACACATTACTGACATTTAGGGTATCAGGGTGGTATATTCTGTGATCTGAATAGTGATTTGAGGAACTACTTGGCTCACCTATCAGCTCCTTTCTTTGTCTGTTTTTTCTGTTAACTGGAAATATGAAACACCTCACAGAGGTTTTGACTGGTTCCTTTACGCACCATCTCCCGTCTCATTGCACATTCATGTGAAAAGTTATGTCACAAAACAAAGCTGTTAATCTCCTCGTGTCTCCATCGGGGGCTTCACATAAAACCTTGTGAAGAGCTCTGGAAAAAAGAAACAGAAAAAGGCGGCAATGCGAGAAGAGAACATGGCTGTTCTCCTTCCTGTTGCTCTCAGCTTGTGATGCTGTATGAGACACAGGTCGTTTTATACATTAATCTTTACCCAAAGCAACGTCGACAACAAGCAATCAGTGTTGGAGGTGTAAAAATAAACATTCTTCACTCATGCAGAAAGGACCTTGTTCTGAGATCAGGAATCTTTCTTTTGAAGGAGGAGCGAAGCAGAACGTAGTGTCTGTACAAAGATAATCAGAGACAGAGAGAACATTCACCGGTATGTAAATTGGTGAATATAAATGCTGTTTTCTTTCTTCCTTCAGCTACTTTTTTCCTGTCAGTAAGCATTCACTGAGCCTCCCCTTCACACCGTCAGGGTTAAGAGGGCTGTGGTAAGTGGCCAGCGGCATGCTGGGAGGAGGGTGGGCGGCGGTGCTGTGTGGGCGGGAGGTTTGCTACGCCTGCCAACTGCTCGAGTACACTGATGAATGTTGCTGGGAGATGGAGAGCTGCACTGTAAAGAAACAAGGAAAACAACCCAAACCAGAAAGACCAAAGAGACCAGAGAGAGCCGTCTACATCCTTTACCTCCATCTTTTACCTTTCCGTTCATCCTTTATCTCTATCCTTTAGCTCCACCCTTTACCTCCATCTTTTACCTCTCTGTTTATCCTTTATCTCTATCCTTTACCTCCACCCTTTACCTCCATCTTTTACCTCTCTGTTCATCCTTTTACCTCCATTCTTTACCTCTCTGTTCATCCTTTTACCTCCATTCTTTACCTCTCTGTTCAGTATCTGCGAGTGGTAAAACCTCATCGTGGGGGAACATTTCTGCTCCGTATGCACAAATACGGACTTGTGAGTGAAACCAGGATGAGCGTGAGCTCGACCCTCCCTGCACGCTCGTAACTGCTCATCACCTGCTCATTTGTCAAGTCGACCGTCTGTCCCGTCCCTACCTCCAAAGTCTCAAAAGTCAACTCTGTTGATCAGCTGATTAATTAATAGCTTGAGCAGACTGATGTCTTGGTTGTTCAGGAATGAGGCACGTTATAAAAACACAGATCTAGACCTTTGAGCTCTCCTCTTTAATAGCTGCTTGTACTGTTTTATGGGGGCCCGAAGCCGTCGCTCACTGGAGATGGGAGCTTTATCTGAATACGGAAACTGTGAAGTCCTCAGCATTGGGCTGGAATTATAAAAAGAGTGTGTTTGTGTGTTTGAGCATCAGGGTGGAGTGGCAGGCGGCTTCTGTGGGTGGGGGGAGTATATAATTAAGTTATGCTCAATATAGCTCTTCCTCCTCGACAAAGTGGATGTGACAGCAGGAACAATGGATGATTAACATTAAACACAGAGCTCTGGAGCCAACAGTGGGTCGCTCACTGCCCCACACCGACAAAAGGAAGACCTGCAGAGTTTAAAAATACTGGGTGATCCCAGAGAAGCCCTACATACAAGAACATTATTTATAGAGTATATTGCCATATGTGGAGCTTATTGCACATTTCAGGAAGTCCTGGGAAGATGTGGTGGATCTAAATCTGAGATATGTTTATGGGATACACAATTCTTGCACATCTGTGTTTGTATCAAGGCTGCAGTGAGTAACTAAACTGGACCAGGTCAGTTAGTGTTTATGAATAAATCAACAGGAAAAATAAAGCACACGTGTTGTACTCATGAGCTGTTGGCTCACAGGAGCAACATTCAAGGTTTTTTCATATTTCATGTCCCCGGACCTTAAACAACACGCCCTCACCAGCGCAGCCCCCTGCCCAGTGTTTTACTACAGGGCTGTTTTCGGTCTGGTTCCCTTCGTATGGTGTGGCTAGAATACTTTGCATGTAGCCACTAGCCACGCTGCAGGCCTCTACAACATGTGGGCCGCACAAACTGGGACTGGGCAGATTGGACCGATTGTGTTTTGTCCTACAAGTTTCTGATGCAGGCAGAGAAGTCGATGGTGACGACAACATTACGGAAGCTCAAGAAAGACCCAGTAATCTTCTGCACACACTGAGCAAAGACAGCTCCACTGCCAACATAAACGCAGCGACTGCACGGCAGTAATCTCCTGTTCAGTAAGGAACTTTTGTTTATCCATTCACAAAGTGAAAGTAAAGTATTTAATGAAAGCACAGACATTTTGGGGGGGGCCCAGGGCATTGGACTGTGCCCACTTCGCCTAGTTGATGAACCAGCTTTATACATCCATGATTTGTCGCATGTACTCGGACTGGAGAAGCGTCATATTAGTTGCACTAATTTGAAAATACATTCATACACAGAGATTTAGACCCCCATCTTTTACATTCAAATGGCTTTAGGAAGGGACTTTTCCAGCCAATATGGACAGAAGGAACACTCACAGTGACCTGTAACACTTTCACTGTGCACATGGGTGTTGTTTAAAGATGCTCCACTACACTGCGGCAGCAGAGCATAGTATTCAGTAAAACTGGGGCCTTGTTCTAATTCATGACCTGTTTCTGTTTAAGACCTTGTACAGTGAAATGAGACACTGTTGTCAGGCTGCCAACATTGTGCTGAACACAGTAACGGGGCCAAGATTTGCCCCATTTCCTGTCACTGACTGACAGTGTGAGTAGCTCCATGATGAACGCAGTGACAGCCGGGTGTTAAACAGGACGTCTGAGGCCTCGCCACGGTGGCAGCTCGCCAAACCTGCGTCAAAGTGAAGACCATTAAAACTCTAAATGGAAAACTCAGCATACCGTTCCAGCAGGAAGTGTCTTTAGAATATGTTGAAGGTATTTAGTCTGAATTAAGTGAAATGGCTCTGCTTCAAGCAGTTACTGTGTGGGCCGGCCACGAGTTATTTTAATTTAGCGGTGGAACCTGCTGAGCAGTTAATTAGCTGGGGATTCAGGGTGGTGGAATTTATTACATGGCTGATTGAACAATAAATCCATGTGTTTTCTGAGCAGTGACATGAGGGGCTCAGTGAACTCGAGGTCGGGGCTCAGAGACGGAGCTTTGTCCGAGGATGGCCTGGGAACCAAAAACCATGATGTGTTTCTCAATTTAATGGCAAAACACTAAGAATGTCTCACATAGAGGATCAGTTTCATACAACATCACAAGTATCATTTAATTTCTGCTGTTATTCCTTTTCAAGACAGTTTAATGTCACAATTCCATAGAAACTATGTAAGACAAAGAAAATCGTCTCTTGTAATTTTATACAAAAAACTTTACAGGATGAAGCTGATTATTGCTTCTTGTTCAACAACGTTCAAACAATGAATTACCTTTACTGATTACATGAAAAAAAAATGTTCT
Source organism: Lateolabrax maculatus (assembly GCA_031216445.1). Classification (NCBI taxonomy): domain Eukaryota; kingdom Metazoa; phylum Chordata; class Actinopteri; order Acropomatiformes; family Lateolabracidae; genus Lateolabrax; species Lateolabrax maculatus. The sequence goes on from CM062206.1 coordinate 562,561, forward strand.
CACTCCACACTGTTTCTATGGTTGTGTCACAGGTCAACGATGCAGCCGAACATCACTCCTGTTAAATGATTGGCTGTTTGCGTGTCACTCGCAGCACTCTCCATTATGAAGGGATATGATGTTTATGAGCCAGGGAGGGAGACGCTGGGGTTTGTTCATGCAACTGAACATTGCATTTGTATTCGTTATGTGCTTTCCTGGCATTATGCAGTTAATGCAAGTAAAACTATCGATCATTCTATCAAACTATTTGTTTTATTGCTATTGATTAAGTGTCTATTGCTCTTGTTTTATCGCCCAGGCCTTGGTTCAGGGCTGTTGCCCCTCCAACCACACCCAGCATCACTGACAGGTGAGCTGTGCTGCATGTAGCCACCCCCACAACAGTTGTTGGTCGCCTCGTTATAATGCAAGTGTTCACCAAGAGAGGAGATTGAAGCATCGTTGCACCACACAGTAGATACATTGATTGTTAGTTTTAGTCTTTTCGGTAATGTGTTGAACCGGCCTCGTCCTGTAATAAGTCCTTTACCTGCTCTACACCGTGTCTCCCCCTGAACCTGCACAACAAAGAGAAGTCAACCTGAACTCCACGTTTACCACAGAGCAGTAAACTGTCTCTGCATCTCCCTCCCTGCTGCTTCACAAGCTGCTTTCTCCCCCAAGTCAGCCAGAGCGTCGCAGCCTGCCGATGGCTAACACGGTGATCCACGGCAACAGGTGCCACAGGGTCGTTGCTGGGGCAACAGTGGCACTTTGCATCAGCTATAGGGCAGTGTTACAGAGAGGAAGAGGCTCATCCCTGACAGCAGGGGTGTAAACCTGAGGTAATGATACAACAACTGATGATTCTACTGCTGCTGCTGCTGCTAATACTGCTGCTATTACTGATTATACTGCACCGGCCCGGTCACACCTGAAAGGTGCACAGCAGAACAGACTGTTAGTGCTCACAGACTAACTGGTCCGTCTGAGCTGGTTACATTATTAACTGAACATCATCCCACTTTCTCCCTGATAGACCGGGAACATACTCGGTGTTTACTTGTTGATTCGCAGAGTATTAAAACTGATAAAGGAGTGAGAAGAATTACTGATACCGTGCATTTATTTTAACAGGCAGTTAAGTGATGTCCTGTTATTCTGATCTTCAGCTCACAGTCCATTTAACCTCTGAGTGATCATTAAAAAGGAATAAATTTCAAAATATTGTACTATGAGTCATCTAATGGAAAACAAAAGACAAATCTATCACAGGTAAGAGACGCATAATGAGCCCGAGAGGAGACGGTGACTCAGACAGTTTTTAGGATGACTCATCGATTCAGAGCTGATCAGTGAACCAGGACAGATGGGACGAGACAGACAGGTGAACAGGTAGGAACAGACAGACAGGTGAACAGGTAGGACGAGACAGACAGGTGGACAGGTAGGATGAGACAGACAGGTGAACAGGTAGGACGAGACAGACAGGTGAACAGGTAGGACGAGACAGACAGGTGGACAGGTAGGAACAGACAGACAGGTGAACAGGTAGGACGAGACAGACAGGTGGACAGGTAGGATGAGACAGACAGGTGGACAGGTAGGAACAGACAGACAGGTGGACAGGTAGGATGAGACAGACAGGTGGACAGGTAGGAACAGACAGACAGGTGGACAGGTAGGATGAGACAGACAGGTGGACAGGTAGGAACAGACAGACAGGTGGACAGAAGTTAGAAGAGAAAGCCGTGCCGTGAAGAGACTGTGGCCTCCATGTTTATTCAGCCAACGATAGTTAATATCCCTCCCAGACACTCGCTCTTGTCAGCGTTTCCCCCACGAGGGGCGAACATCCAGAGCGAATACAAGTATTCCAGCTGAGAGAAACTATCAGAATAAGTGTTTACCTGGTCATTAGCTGCTAATATTTTACACCCCTCCACTCAACCCGATTGAACTGACTTTGGATCGAGCCGGACCGGGACAGATAAACTGATACTTATTCATAACATGATACAGATAATTTAGTCGAATATTAAGGTATCTAGCACTAAATCTTTGTCTGTGTCCTTAACAGTTAAGCCTATGTTTTAAATACCTGGCTCACTTAAAGTTACTGTCTTTCAAAAGAGTTGTTGGCTCCGGCTGAAGTGAACAGTGAAGTGAACAAGGCCCGATACACGATATTCACGCGTGTGTCGTAGTTTTTTGATTCCAAATACAAGTTCCTTATTTGGCAATTTGGAGAGAGTGGCGAAAAATAACAACACTGCCATCATTAGCAACGGAGATTCACTAACTAAAGTGACATCGGAAGATGTCCACGTTGACCCACTTGTCAACCAGGGACACACAGGGGCTCCTAATAGTCCAAGGAGAATTTCTAAAAAATCTAAAACAGTGACTGCTTCGTTTCCTGAGTGACCTTCATCAGTGAAAACTAATCAACCAAAACCAGAAACACCCAGAAGCCCGAAGCCCGTCTCTGATTCAAAGATTCCAGAAAAGCTGAGCGACTCCCCTCATCCCGACTGTCCTTGTGTCTTAAGTTCTGGTTAATTGATGAGATTTTAAATGTTTTATATCATCATGCACTGACTGTAAAACTGAATAAAACAGTTTTTATAAATAAAACAGTAAATCTGCCCTCACATGCAGACAGTATTCTGTTTCCAGACTAAAGCTTTTACAGTAAATCACCTGAATACATGAGACTGAGTGTAGTGAGGAGTCTCGCAGCATGAAAACTGAGAGATTCGTTCTAAATAAAGAAAACCACGCAGCCTAATTGAAGGTATTTAATTGCACAGTCGGTTATAAATAATGCATCTTTCATGAATTCCCTCTGACGTACAGGCGCTCCTGTATCGAGGCTCCTGCAGAGAGAAAGCATGACAATATGCACACACACACACACACACACACACTCAGCATGTAGATGTTCAGCTTCATGAGCATCAGGGAGGAGCTGAGTGTGAACACTCCTCCTGGTGATCAACCAGCTCCACTTCCTCCCGTTTGGTGAACATGTTGAGTGACGTCCACGGACGTGTTCCCGACACACATGAACCACTGGGTTGGATTACTTCTTCTTCTATTTTAATGTACTTGTTTATTCTTTATGGAGCATTTTTTACATCCAGATGTCCTGGAAGCAATAAAGAAGATATTACTATATTTCTCTTTTCACCTTTAAGAAGCACATTGTTGCAGAAAGCTCCTGCCATATATAGAGTTTCCCTATGATAACGGTTTGTATGATATCTTAAAAAACCTTATGCATGATTATTGGTAAATAATCCTATAAATGTCCAGCAACATGAGTGATCAGCGTGCTCGCGCAAGCAACATCGAATTACACTTTCAAACTGAAGCTTGCTGACAAACATTTCGACATACAGGGAATGGTCGCAGTTTGGTTGGGTTTAGGAAAAAATCGTGGTTTGATGTTTTTGAAACAACGACATGACAACAGTAGAAGGATCGAAGCCTCGAAGCCTTCAGGTCAGCCCTATGAAGAACTGAGACGTGACTCTTTTAGTTTTTACTGGATATTTGAGGGCAAATTATTGCCTTGAATTCAGATCTGAGTTTCAGCCATTTGTTACAATAAGTTAAGAGTCTTAAGACTACATGTAACTTTACTAATTTTTTAAAAATTTCAAGGATATTAAAGGAAGAATCTGTCATCTAATTGTAAACAAAGTTCAGTCACACAACCATGACTGTGAACACAACATTGGAGCCTTCCATCATTGTCAAATGGATTTGAGGGGAAACACTAAATGCAAGTTGGTTAATCTGTAAGTCTGTACACAGTATGTCAGTGTATGTATCTTGAGCTTATATGGTCAAAACAAACACTGACTGGCCCTTTAAGGCTATTTTGGGGTTGATTTTGCTTGATTGACAGGTGTCTCAGCCTACTATACTCAGCCTGGGTGGTTGCCACTTGCTCATCCCACCTCACCTCCATCCCCCTTCAACAAATGAGTTTTTTTCTGACTCCAGCAACGCCCAGACGCCACGCAACACCACCCTCAACACCACGCAACACCACCCTCAACACTTTCTCCACGTCTTCGCTTTTCACTCACAGCTTCATCATCCAGTTTCAAACTGTTCCACACTGCAGACATCAGCTGCTCGCTGACTTCCCAAAATGCAGCTCAGTCCTTCAATACTGAACAGGACGGGTGGGGCACTCAGCCTACAGTGAGTGTGGTGGAGCTCATCATATAATATAAATAATATGACGTGTAATGAGCGTGTCAGTGCAGCTATAGCCCACATGTACACATGTGTTTATGGAGAACGCCGACATGTCGGGCGAGTCTTTCTGTGCAGCTGTCACTCATCCTCTCGCTGCTCAGCAGCACAAAGCCAGAGATTCAACTCTTTCCTTCTTTCTTTTCCTCACACTCGCTGTGGGCCTGAAGTCAATGCAGCGACAACAGCAGCACTTTAAGTAAAACAGGACAGGCTGTGGTTCGCTGTGTTCTCAGTTTCGCTGCCGTCTGACTGTCTTTCAGCCTACTACCTTCTGTCGACCGTCCGGATCACAAATCACACGAATCCTTTCAGGAGGGCTGAAAGTTTACAAATTCAAAGCTACAGGGCACGAGGTGGTGCTCCCCCCGATCACCGACCCGCATCACACTGAGTGAAAGAGCCTAAACACTGTAGTTACACACAGTAGTGTTTGCATTAGGGGCAACGTACACCTGCATCCCAAAATACTGTTTCTCTATGGTGCCACGGTGGACACACCCGGTCAGCTCAGGAGGAACAAATGTAGAAAACGTGACAAGCTGCAATCAATGGATCCAGTTAACCTCAGCTAGTTACCTAGCACACACACACACACACACACACACACAGACACACACAGACAGACACACACACACACCACGCACACACACACCACACGCACACACACACACACACACACACACACACACACAGACACACACAGACAGACACACACACACACCACGCACACACACACAGACACACACACACCACACGCACACACACACACACACACAGACACGCACACACGCACACACCACACACACACACACACAGACACGCACACACGCACACACCACACACACACACAGACACACACCACACACACACACACACACACACCACACACCACACACACGCACACACACACACACAGACACACACACACACGCACTGATTTAGCATGCTGTCGTTGTTATTAACTGAAGAAGCTCAGAATCAGATCCAACGTTCGGCTCCCAACAAATGAGTGGAGGAAAGCCCCGGGGGGGGGGGGGGGGGGGGGGGGGCCTCCTGCCCTCCCTCTGGTGGAGGAGCAGCACAGCCTGGGTGTCCATGTCCACAGCAGAGGGATTTCATTCCCCTGGTCTCTAATTTGTTATAACATGATGTACTATAGTGAATTTATGCTCTCTACACAAACAGATCTGAAATAATTACATGTAAAGTTTGGATATTACATTTTATTCTCTCGACGCAGGACCCCGAGCACATCTGGTACCTACAGCTGCAGCCGGACATACAAGTTTTTTTCCCCAGACAATAAGAAAGATACCTAAATCGGTAACCTTAGTTCAGTAGAGAAGTCAATAGGTAACGTTTCAGGTCACCGTACTGTACATTGTTTGTTATACACTTATTATGGCTAGAGCTAAATAAACAGCCTGTAACATGAAGCAAATATAACAAGCAGAATATTCAATGTATCACGTTAAAATGACCATCAAAGTCAGTCATTGTTCTTCTGGTAAAATAATATCTGGTCACATCAGGCGGCACAGAGACGGGGAGAGGCAACCCGAAAGGGTTAAAGGGATAATCTGTCATTTGTTCAAGTACAGCATTAGTTGTTGTAATCAGAATATTTACATAAACATGCTTTGGAAACTATCCTATTGGCTTCTAGTGGAAAAGGCAAATTCTAATTGGCAGGTTTGTTTAGTAGAGGGGCAGACTAGTCCTTTAAATGTGTATTCAGATGGTTCATATAGTCCTCAACACTATGTTCTAAATGTGAAGTCTTCCTATATCAATATGTAGAACTGAGGGTATTGTGGGGGGGGGGGGTTCCCCGATGGTTACGCCCCTGCTTATTTTAGAGGGATTTTCCTTTGAACGTGCAGTAGCTGTTTAATAGGTTACTATGGTTCAGTCTCTCCGCATGTGATTGGCTACGGGGAGATGACTGTACCCCCCCCCCCCCCCCCCTACACACACACACACAGTATGTGACAGCGCACAGACACACACCTCGCTCCTTGCTGCACTATGGACCGGCTGCATTACATAAAGCTGATCAATGACCGGCAGCTATAAATAATTCAGCCGCTCCGGCGGCGGCGGCGGCGCTGCGGAGGAGCGGAGCCGGACAGGCCTCCTCACTCTGCAGCGCGGGAACTGCCTCCTCCTCCTCATCCTCACCCCTGTCTCATCACTCGCACCTTCAGGGGGTGAAGATCCGCCTTCACCTGGACGCAGAGACAGATAACACCGAGCGGGGGGGGGGGTCACCCGCAGCACGCCCTCGTGCCAAACATGAAATATAAAACCGGGATCTTCGCACAGACAGCGCGTGCTGCTGCCGGCCGTTTCCGCTTGTTGCATGGAAGCATCCAGCCAGGTGGAGCTGAGGATACCTGCAGGCTGCGTGTTTATCTCCCGCACACACACACACGCACACACACACACACACACACACACGCACACACACACGCAGTTCACGCCTAAAACCTGTGCGCACCCTCTCGCTGCTCATCTCCATCTCCACACCGCTCCGTCTGATGCGAGCGGTACCTTGTAACCCCCCCCCCCCCAAAGAAGCACACAAACAACATGAAATAATGCCCCCCCCCCCCCGGGTTCGGTTTTACTGACCTGATGCGTCTGAAGCGACCGAGGCGGCGAAAGGGATCCCGACCAGTCTGCAGCCAAACCTCCGTGTGATGCCGGTCCTATATCCTCCCTCTCTCTCTCCCCCTCTGTCTCTCTCTCTCTCTCTCCACCCCCTCCTCCCCTCCTCCTGCGCACTATTACCTCACAGCCTCCACTCTGCTCCTCCAAGACAAGACAGAGAAACAGCAGCAGACAGCAGACGGAGACAGATCCTTTAAATGTCTAAACCCTTCAAACCAAGCCTAAACTACTCGGCCACAATAAAAGCAGAAATAATATTCAACCAGAGGAGCTGTTGTCGTTAAGAGCTCAGGATACCGGGAGTTTCCCTCAGTGGTTCAAATAAAAGTGAAAAACATCAGTTTGTATTTAGACCTGAAGTCCAGAAGGAGCAGACAGACTCCACAGCAGAGCCTGAACCCACCACCAACACAATGATGAAAGGATCTTACAGGCTATAATGTTACCAACCTCCCTGCTGTACACGTTAAACAGACATGAAACAGTTAGTTAGGGAGCTTCAGAGGGAACGCTTCCCTTCTGCCTCCAGTATTAATGCTGCTCCATCAGGGCCGGTGCTCCTCTCATCACAGACCAACCTGAGGAGCAGGTGGACATGCATGATATTTATAAAGACCTGAGCCAAGGCCTCGGGGGAACAAAAAGGCAAAGGACCACGATTCAGAATCCCAGAAAAGTTGATGAAAGACAGTATGTGATAAAGTGACTGGAGGTGGAGGAGCAGATGTGAGCGGAGAGGAACAACAGGATTGCAGCTCTTTATGAATACAGATAATAAAGCTGCTGCTGCGTTCAGGCTGTCAGAGCAGCAAACCTGCTGGAACACTAATGCACTCATTGTTAAAGTGTCATTACCAGCCTCATCTATCACTGATCAAACACAGACAGACACTAAGCAAGGACAGGTGCTGCCGGCTGTGCACGCTCACAACATGTCCGAATCAGCCGGAGCAAAGCAAACATTTCAACAACAACTGCACGTTCGGCTCCAGAAAGTCACCGACAGCGGCGAGTGGATTAATGGTGATAAAGTTTTCACAGTTTATTGTGTCTAAATATGTTTTTAATCTATAATCCCATCAGGTATAATGCTTTGCAGAACATTGTTTATCATGTATTTCTGTTTTTTTACAACCTAAGGTTTGAGTATGTAGTGAACTGGAGTGCGAACATGAAATGGAGGAGCTGTTGGAAACAGCTTCTTAATCCAAATACATTTTCAGTGTCAGGTCTTCTGTGTGAGCTGAAGGACTGAAAGCTCGTATGTAATAATGTAAACTGTGCAGGAGCTTTAAAGGCCTTCGTTCATACACCTGAAAGCTTTAAAGGAGGTAGTCCTCTGACTGTTCCTGGGGACCGGCGCTGCCTACATCCTGGTTTGGTTATGTGCGGCTGATAAGTCACAGAACAGACCCATGAATCCAGAACACGGCACATAAAAACCTCTCAGCATGTTTTAGGTTCAACAGACTGTAATGGTGTAAAGATATTTTATTATCACACAACAAAGACAGAAAAGTCCACGTTGACTGGTCTAATGTATTTAAATCTAATAGGACACTTGTCATGCTGGGTTTTGGAGATACCAGCTTTTCACCCAGTATCGGTAATACTCTCTCGGGGACGGCAGCCATATTTGCCCTTTGAGGATACAAATCTTTGTTATGGCGCTCACGTCACCGCTCTCGCCTAGCCACAAAATCCATCCTGTGGGGTCGGGGAGAGGTTACTTCCTGGCGTCAGACGCCCACTTCCACTGAGAGAAACCTCTCAACTTATGAAATATGCAGGCGGGTCTGATCATTGGCTCACTCAGCTACACTTTTCTCCTTCTGCACTCATTTTAAGGAATCTCTCGCTCTTTCATGTTGTCTGCACATTGAAAAGTTATTATTTTATTCCACTCTCATTACTGGTCTCCTGTCTTTAGTTTTCCTCCTGAAGAAGACGCCTCCCTCTTTCAGGAAGTCCACTCTCTGAGACCAGAGGAAGAGGGACAGACAACGAGCGGCTGTGGCTATTTACTGGAAGCAGGAGCTGAGTCCTGATCTTCTTTTCTTTAAGGGACTTCAGACTGTGAAACCTGAAGTGTGATAACAGCTCCATATTATTCACTGATTCCTCGTGCATGTACGATGCTGTTCACACCACAGCTGCTGCTGAGGACAGTCCTCTGGTCTTTCTGCACAGAGAACAGACGAGACATTACGTGAGATTTAAGAAGAGAAATATCACTTCAAACATATTTTTTGCTTTCTTTACATCTTGCAGATGACAGAATATGGATTTGATTTATGTATTGTCCATTATTACAGACTGATTGTGTCACTTGGATGAAGATGATCTCGTGCTAAAACAAACATTCTGCAATCATTTATTCCTAAAGGAGGAAGCTGCTTCATTTCATCTCCACTCATACATCATCTGACAGGGTTCATTCACACATACACACACACACACATACACACACACACACACACACACACACACACACACTCAGTGGGCTGAGGGAAGCAGCAGAAGAAGAGTGAAGTGAACATCGTCCTTCATGTTTTCAGCACGCAGGCGGCTGCAGGCTGTTCCATGACAGAAACAGGCGTGTGAGGATGTAATTGCATTAAGCCATGTTGCCTTTAAATAGAAATGTCCTGCCAGACAAAATGAATGAATGTGGTTTCCCATAGGAACAAATCTGTGAATGTGAATCAGCTGGTTTGAACAGTTTGATAAGTAAACGCTGATGTTACTTCCTGTTCTGTCAGAATATCAGAAGGTTCAAAGATCCTGTCCAAGGAAGATGTCCCACTCTCTCTTAAATCAGAAGTAGTCTTTTCACAGCAGTGCATCTCACCCAAGAGAACATCTCTGACCAGGTGAGGGTGATAAATAGAAGTCTGACCTGCAGTAGACGTTTACTCAGATAAAACTGTTGATTCAGTACAAAACTGCAGCAGGAAACCGAGAACACTTCCTGCTTTAAAACGTGTGCGCACGAAGTGTCAGCAGGACTCCGTGTGCAGCCTTTAACACCATCAGAAGAAGACATGTCTCGTGTAATCGCAGCCTCGATTTGCTATAAATGGAATTACTTCTGAAGATGTGATCAGGCCTCTGATGGGGATTTGATCATTTTGTCCCATAAAACGAGGCCAGCAGCGGCGGCAGCGTGGACCAGATGTCCCTCGACATACTGGATCGTAGTGAATAATTCACACAGAGAATACTGTGTGTTTTCTGAGGTGTTCCTGCTCCATCTGTTCACATGCAGCCTGTAAGACACTCGATCGGGTTAACGGTGAGGGCTGAGCTGCTGCTCTGACCTTTATCCGTCCTCATGGGGGACACTTGAGGTGGAAGGTGCACCACTAACCTTTACTGGAGCACAGTCGGCTTGTTACCTCTTTGCTTCCTTCCTTCCTATACTTTCTTCCCCTCTCGCTTCCTCTTCCTCTGTCCTTCCTCCCTTTTTTTGTCTTCCCAGCCCTTCTCCCTACTGTTCTCCTGCTTTCTAATTGCATCACACCTCTTACTCATTCATAAAGCTTTAAAAATAAAACAGTGACTCTGTTGGAAGGATTAATATCTCAGTCCAAGAGCTTTACAGAAGATCCGGTGGAGTCCCTGTTCTCTCTGCTGTTTACGGAACAACACTGACTGACTATATTCTGCGTAATGCAGGACATCACGGGCTCCCGAGAAAGTAATTACAACCTTTCATCACAAAATAATGATGACAAATACAGAGGAAAAGGATCGCCAAGACCCAGGAAGAATCAGAGTCTGCATTAAAAGCCAGTATCAAGGTTCACTAAAGCAGCTTCTATATTTGTGTTCACTATTTTTGGTGTGCTTCCTCCTCCTCTTCCTCTGCTGTGATTAGTCCATTAGTCACAGAGAGGAGTCCAGTTTATCATCGGTTAACAAGCCATCGCTCTCGCTCCCATAAACGATCCATCATTGTTGGTGGTGGCTTTCTCTGTTGGACATATTTCAGAGAAGAAGAGATAAGATGAACTGCCGCAGGGTGGTTTTCTCATTACAGCAGCAGAACAGGAGGAAGAGGAAGAGGAAGAGCAGCGCTGCCCTGAACAACTTGTACAAGCTGTTGAGTATGAAAGAAAACACGAGAGAGTCGTCAGGTCACAGAAGGAACTAAAATAAATTCAAGACAGAAGTTGAAACAGAAGAAGAAAACCGTGCAGCGAGTTAATTCAGAGGTGTGTGTGTGTGAGTGTGTGTGTGTGTGTGTGTGTGTGAGTGTGTGTGTGTGTGAGTGAGTGTGTGTGTGTGAGTGTGAGTGTGTGTGTGTGTGTGTGTGTGTGTGTGAGTGTGTGTGAGTGAGTGTGTGAGTGTGAGTGTGAGTGTGTGTGTGTGTGTGTGTGAGTGTGTGTGTGTGTGAGTGAGTGTGTGTGTGTGAGTGTGAGTGTGTGTGAGTGTGTGTGTGTGTTTAGCTCAGCCGGCCGAGCGTCGTCGCGGTCAGCATTTCGCTGCCTCTCCAGAAAGAAAAGTCCTGAGTCCTGCACTTTCAGTTAAAGCCTATTCCTCGAGGTCCAAACCACAAATTAGGAACCTGAACGCCTCGTATTGTTGTCTGTGATAAACTTTCCTCCCCAGAGAGGATGTACTCGGCGCACATGCTGCTCTCTACTGTTTAACCAGGCAGAGACAACTACGTCTCCTCCCTACCTCCAGTTATTCAGGGAAACTAGACGGAGCCACGAGCTCTTTACATTCACACTGTTCAGACGGTTACAGCAAGCTGCCCAGAACAGCAGATTGTGTCTGGATATTCTGAATCAGGCCGTATTATTCCTTACGCTTAACATTTTCCTCTAAGACCTGATATGCTGATATTCTATTGGTATCAGCAGCGTTCTTTGGACATGTATACAGCACATTCAGACTCTGCGACACACGGCCTCTCCCAACCAGCCAACAGTTTTCCAGACTGGAGGAGAGATGCTGCCCAAAAGAAAAGCCCACATTCCTGGTGGGAAGGAGAAACACACCGACTGTTAAACATATTGCAGATGTCATTAGTTTACAACAAATCAGTTTTAAGGTTCTGGAGCATCTTGGCTTCTGGTGGAAGCACCAGAGAGAAGACAGGAGGCACATGTATCTATCGAAGGGCACAAATTATTAATGTGAATGTAGAGAGAACCAACAGAAACAGGTTTGTTCCAACTGAAAAGGCTCCTTTAAAAACCATCTCTCACTACAGATCCCATTTCAAAAAATCAATCACTTTAATCTGGAGGCAGCAATTAACTCTTGGACCGATAATTGCCTGACAAAGCTGCTCGCATCAGTTTCAGCTTCATGTCTTCAGTCCTGGATGAGGTCATCAGATATCTGGGGAGGTGTTTGTTAAGATGAAGAGGATGAAATGTAAGTTTGGTTTCATGTGGGGTGATGAAGAGTGTCTCAACACTGACTGACAGAAGCTCAAAGATGATGATGTTGAAAACAGGCTCTGATACACACCTGACGATTCACTTTATCCAAACAACAAAAACCACCTGAACTTGTGGTTTAAAGACCCATTCTGGTTTTATTTTGATATATTTCTCTATGCCTATTGGCTGTGGTCACATTTTAGAGATTTGGACCCTCACACATCAAACGTGGAAATTAGTTTAGTTTGAGTTACTTCCAGCTGGACTCAAAGACAAATGTTTGAGATAGTTTCTGTGCTCTTTGGTCCCAGTCGGAAGAGCACCCAGTCCGGGCGTCAACGGGAGGTTAAAAGTTCATTTTGTCCTACCAGGAGTTTAGTAAAAACAATTCTGCAAGTCAGAGACGACAGGGCTGCCAGACGAATTCATTATACTGGGATTACTTACATTCAGATGTAAGTTCTTAGCAACCAGTTATTGGTGTAGATATGGGACTGGTAACCATGTTTTAAACTTTTAATGATCCATCTTATCGAAGTGTTGGCTGTTTAAATATATATGTTGGTCTGGAGTCAGTGTGCAGGCGTTACTCTTACACTTTGAATAATAGTCCAACTGACATCATTTAGTCGTCCTCCAGGTCAACAGAGAGTGAGAGGAAGTGACGGAGCATCAAAGATCCTCATCTCACCAAAACTCCGAAAATCAATCTGGAAGCTTTCGGTCAATGCGGCGCAGCAATCATCCAGAACAGCGGAAGTGCCCTTTAACACATCCAGAGACTAATTCATTTTGACTGAAGCAAATGGACAACACACACGCACACACACACACACACACACACACACACACACACTGTCTGAAAGCATTAGTATCTGAATGGATTGATCAGCATGCCTGAGCACACCTGATCTCAGGAAACAGGACGATCACTTTGGGAAAAGCTGATGTTCATTGAATGACAATATTGATCAGTGAAACCTGATTAAGGCTGCAAGCTGATATCTGACACGGTTTCACTTTCCACGTTAAGAAGACGAAATATTTAAGTATTAAATACATTTTCTCCACAGAGTGCCATCATCATCATCATCAGGACAGAGAAGGACGTCACCTACTGCACCGTCAAGTCAAGTCAATTTTATTTGTATAGCTCCAAATCATAACAAAAGTTATCTCAAGACGCTTTCACACAGAGCAGGTCTAGACCATACTCTTTAAAATATTATTTACAGAGACCCAACAGTTCCCACCATGAGCAGCACTTGGTGACAGTGGAAGGAAAAACTCCCTTTAACAGGTAGAAACCTCGAGCAGAACCAGGCTCTGGGTGGGCGGCCATCTGCATCGACCGAGTTGGGTTGAAAGGGGAGGGGAGAAGGGGAGAGGGGAGACAGAACAGGAGGAGAGACAACAAATCAGACTAATAATAATAACAACTGCAGCAGTGAGTGTGGAGCAGGAACATGGGGGCAGTAGACGGCCGGCAATCACAGATCCAGACTACAGCTCCAGAGGCAGAAATACCTGCAGAAAGTGAGAAGGCGAAAAAACACAGAAAGCACAAGGACTACCAGGAAGAAATGGAGTTGGTAACCTGTATTAGTGGGATAGGAATGCGTAGATAGAGAGGGAGAGGAGGAGAGAGAAGCTCAGTGCATCATGGGAAATCCCCCAGCAGTCTTAAGCCTATAACAGCATAACTAAGGGATGGTTCAGGACTGCCGTCCTGGGAACCATAGAGAGGGATTTACCTGGCATTTTTCTACAGCTGGAAGAGAAGAAACGTGTGATCACTGTGTCTGTGCAGACACAGTGTTTAATGCCGTCTTCTGTCCACGGAGCTTCACAGCCACATTAAACTGCCAAACAGCAGTGATTTATAGCCCAGCGGTAAGTGGACGGCGAGGCTGCTCCATGTAGACCAGACTATTAGAAGTCAAATCAGATAGACCTTCCTGCTCACACAGTGAGACAGGCAGATGAAGGAGACCCTGCAGGCAGCTGTATTTGATTTATTATCCACGATGCTCGCTGGCAATCACATCCATGGATATTGACTGTCCCCTTCCCGTCGTCTCGGCTACAATAAATAAATACCAGCAGGGATCAGCAGTGAGACTGATGGACACGCTCAGCGGCCGTCCAGATACAGCAGGCCACGATGCTAAACCTAAAACAAGGTGCTGGACTAGACTGATCAGCATGTTGGCTCCAAAATGATCCGAAAGACAAAACACACACAATGTAGTTTTCACACCAACACCCATGGGTTCCCACTGAACCGCGTCAAAGTCGTCACATCACGCAAACAACTAATAAATCACTGGATAACACCCCTCTGCTGGTGCAGTGGAAACACTCAGCTGACTGTTTGCCTATTCATTATTTGGAAGAATGGTTATTTCATGCAATAACCAACAAACAGCAGCGGGCCTCCACCCTGCAGCGAGCTTCTGAGCACCTTTGTTTTCTTGGACAGTGCACCTGTCATGTGGAGTTCAACCAAATTAAAGCTAATTAAAGTGGGGACTGAGGACACTTCAGAGGACAGGAAGCTGCGAGCAGAAACATCCTGCTGCCTGCTGGTCCGAGGCTCCGGGAGAAGGGAGCCACCACCTGTCCCCGGCCCGGCCGAGGGCCTCGGGTCTGGGCTCACATCGCGCACGTCTGTCGCGACAAGGGGAGACCAAGTGGTCAAGAGGAAGACATGGTGAGGGTTGGTTTAGGGTGTTTACCGGTCGGTCGGGGGCGGCATTCTGCTGATATTTAACACCGTCTTCTGAGAATGACAGGACGGAGCGCAGAAAGACAAAATGAGTTGTCTTAGTAATATGATCGGTTATGATATTGTCTTATGTTAAATTCACAAACCTGAATCTGTCACATGGGTGCAGTGAAGTGAAAGTACAAGACAGAAAAGGAAAGCGGAAAGTCTCTACGATGGAAATACTGAAGAAACATTTTCCATAAAAACACAACACAAAGAGTTACTGAGGGAGGACTCTCCATGTTAGTGTTAGTTTATATGAAGCCTCATTCAATATTAAAACCAGTGCTGGTTTTAATATTGAATGAGGCTTCATATAAACTAACACATCCATCTGCTGTTGTGCTCGTGTTTTCAGGGTGCAGACGTGTGTGAATGATGGCTGTGGGTTAATGTGTGTTTATTTCACCTCCTCCTTTTATTATCCAGTGCACACACACCCACGCTGCACTCAGGAAGCGGGGATGGTTCAAGGTCCAGAGTAATTAAATAAAATGTTTTCCTGCTCAGTCTCTGCTGGGTCCTTAACATGAAAACTACACAAGCTTCCTTCTGCAGCTCTGCTGAACAGCAACCGTCTTCAGCTGGTACCAGGAAGATAAATACACATTTTATTAACAGAAATACAGAAATAATATATTCATATTTTATTCCGGTCAATAACCGAAACTTAAACATGTGAATATCCTCCTCAGAGAACAAACATCACAAACGCTCAAGACTCACAATATTTATAAAGAGACTACTTTTAATATCAAAAACAATGCATATTTTACATAAAAACAATATTTTACAGCACTGGGAGTTTTATCTAAACAGGGCATGAAGTCCAGCTGCGCCATCTGCTGGTGGCCACAGGTTACTGTTGTAAACTAGTTCCATCAGGAACACTGGGCTGATCTGCCTCAGGAGTCATTGGGAAGGCCGAACAGCTTGACGGTGCCTGCTTCCCGGTTGTTGTCGTATTTGCCCTCCTTGTCGTCGCAGGCGTAGGCCAGCAGCGGCCTTTTGGGGTGCCAGGCGACGGTGAAGGTCGGAGAATCGCACTGGACCTCCCACAGCTTCTCTCCTGCACACATGATGCACGTTCAGTGATTTAAAGCTTTCTGTTGCTGTTGCTGCACAGACTTCATCATATCCACTCATTAAATAAACTTTTTTTATCTATTGGAGAGGAAAATGATCTGAGGAGGATTTTCCATTTAAAGTCTCACACATGTACCCAAAATGGTAGAAACAGGTAGTGACTTTATGTAACAGCAACAGACTATCTGACCCAAAACCTAAACTGAGAAATGTTTGTTAAAATCAAAGCCATAAACTTCTTAAAAGTTGCATTTCTGCTGCTGGTTTTGTCATCCAGGATGTGTTTCAGCTCCAGCCGTCAGTTTGTCTGGTCTGGTCTCTGAGGTGGTGGTAATAGTTCTGGTACTGACCTGTTTCCACCTCGGCGATGTCTATGAAGTGATCCTCGGAGGCCGAGGCCAACATCTTGCCGTCATGGCTGAAGCTCAGTGTCCTCACAGGCCAGTCCAGCCTACGATGTCCGCAGCAACGAGAAGAAATCCACAATTTAATACCAGGAGAGATTCAGCCACAAAACCTTACAGGGTCATATTACCATGTCAGGGTCTATGTCTTTTTAGCAATAAACGCCTAAAGAAAACTGATTTTTAATGTATTTCCAGACTAAATTCCAGACTGTAGTGTGCACAGACTGACCTGGAGAAGCAGCGGACACACACCAGTTCCTCCACGTCCCACAGGCTGACCAGAGCGTCGGCGCTTCCTGTGGCAAAGTATTTCCCTGTGGGGTCAAACTTGATACAGATGCAGTTGGACGGGTGAGCGTTGATGGACTGGATGGGCTTCAGCTCTGGATAACTGCAAACAAATGCAATGTTCATGTCTCCTCCTGACCACAAGACCACAGACCCAATTCAGACGTTACAATAATGAGAGAGAGAGAGAGGCTCCATTAACCTGGGCGGGGTTCTTACTTTGGGAACCGTATTTCAGTTCATCCTTGTTTCATTTGGTTGGATTTTAGGGAAAGAATGTCTTATTTTGTTCTTTCATGGTATCAAATAAAGAGCGCACAATGGCTGAAAATGAACCGATAGAAACGAGCCCCCAGTGGGCAGGCGGAGACGTTGTTACACCAGACAAGCTGCTTCAATAAGGAATGGTGTCCTAAACACACAAGAAGATCTAAAGTTCTTCAGCACAACTGATATGTGGCATTAGTGCATGTATGATCTGCTTGTGCTGTTGCACTTTATTTTAGTGACAGCTGAGAGTCACGGGACTTCTGTTTACCCTGATCTGACAAGCTGAGACTCCTACATTTCAGAGTTCATACCCACCCTGTGCGTCACCCTCACGGAAACTTTAGGGGGAAAAATTATAGACGAAGAGAGCACCACGTGACGGTCAGTTTGTCCTACATCAGTCCTGTTTTCTGCCTGTGGTGTATCGAACATCATTACTACAACACATCTAACATGGCTTCAGTCTGCAGCTGGCAGGCGTCAGAGTGTGAGGACTGAAATTCAGAGATTGTTGCAGAGGAAGTCAGCAGGACCCTCTGGTGTTTCACTCTGTTGGTTCCTACCTCAGAATATTGATGCAGCCGTTGCCATTTGTGAGGAAGAACATGTCGTTGTCGTTATTCCAGGAGATCTCATTCACCTCGAACTTGAACTGCTCCTCTGCCCTGGAGCGATGCGTCTTGGCATCGATGAAGGTCACCACATCGTCTTTGTTCCCGACAGCGATGGTCTGACCGTCGGGGCTCCAGCAGATGTTGATGTTCTCTCCTAAAAAGCAGTGAGACCTTGAAGTTTCAGTCAGAATTCACACAAAGTCAACAAAAATAGTTTATTACATTTTTAATCATTTTAGTTATTTTCCTCCTTCACACAATAATTCATTGTTTCCTCATCAGCCTGAAAAATCTTCAAACCCCCTGCTGCTGTTGTGCTGTTATATATATATTCACACACATACACCCCATTTACAGCTGGCATCAAAACATGATCTGTATCTGGACGCGTTATATGGATAATAAACGATTTGATCTCGCCTTTGGGTTTCTAGCTGGTATTTTTAATGTGTTCTCGTTATCCACATTGATATCTGATCTGAGCAAAACCTGCGCATTTGTTGACCAGCAAAATTATTCATTTACCTTAAGTTACTTTTCTCCAGATATTAAGTTGTTGACAACACGACCTTTTTATGACAAAAGCCCAATTACATATTAACATCAGCGTTGGCAGGATTACTCAGCTTTATCGTTTAAAGCAGAGTCCGTGACGCTGTCGGTGGCCGGCTCCTCACCATATAATGTTAAAGTTGGCTGCACTGTTGGGCGGTCTGATTAAATCTCGTCAAAATTATTACTGTCTTTATTGTTATGAAAGCCACCTTCAGATGTTTATTTTTCGCTGGCATTGCAGCCAGGTCTGCGGCCAATCTTTGTTTCAAAACACCTTTGTAAATGTTGATCCGATCACAACGCATTTACACATTGCATTAACATGCGTTTCTCCATATCCAGATAATTTATCCGGATACAGATCGCATTTTAATGGCAGGTGTAAATGGGTTCTATCACACAGAATAGAGCTTTCCTATTTACTGAACACGTTTTGACTGGTCGTGCTCTGAAATCAGGGTTTTAGGACTCACAGGTTCTGCAGAGTATTTAAATGAATCTACTTGTGATCTTTTCTCATGTGGTCAGAGGGAAACAGAGCAGCAGGGAGGACGCACGGCGTCTCGTCCGCTCTGTCGACCGTAGGAGGTGTTACTGTGAAAACTAGCGTCTGCTGGTGTCCTGCTGCTCACCTTCTGGCAGCGAGTTCGCAACTATTTTAACTTCCACAGACGTTCTCACACCGTATCTCTGTTTACATGACTGCTTTCATGGTAACCACAACTCACATCTTGTTCCGCTCTGATCAACTTCACCCAGTCTGTGAAGAGCAAAACGTCTGATTTCATTTCTCCTTTGACACTATTGTATGTAACCGTAGTTGTTTCTCACCTACCTCGTTTGTTTTTTCATGTTTTAGGTGTTTTATGTGTAACTGCTTAAAAGTGTGTTAGATCAAAACAAATCACGGCGCTGGCCGTGTGAACTCTGGTCCCACCTTTCGTATTGACGGTGGCGATGCACTTGGTGGTGCGGACGTCCCATATGCGGATGGTCTTGTCTCCGGACGCCGTGACGAACAGATCTGGGTTGGTTGGATGCCAGCAGAGCTGATCCACGCTGTCACCGTGACCTCTGTAGTTGTTCTCTTTCACCTGCGGACAGAGACCAGGTGAACAGGAGCTCCACCTCTACCCCGAAGCCTTAAAGAACACATGCAACACCAACATGATGCCAGACTACAGGCGGCAGGTACACGGGCAGCGGAGGGAGGGCCACATCCGTTTCCTCTGGCTGGAAAAAACACACAAGGGCCAGAAACAGGGAACACAGTGGCTGCCAATCACTAACTGTAATATGTTACACGTTCATCTGTTCATTCGTCACGGAAACATTTATCCTCAGGAACATTTTGGGTTAGTTATAGTTAGTTATTATTAACACCCAGAGAAGGAAACGCGGTTACTACTGTTAACTATCACATTAATAAGTATAACTTCAGTGACTGCACAGCCTGTTTACAATAACTACACTTTATATAACTTACAGTCAGACACATTCACATTATATTCACGACTCTTATCTACATCCACATTAGTGCAGTGTGTTTGAGTTAACTAAGGTTAGTTAACGTTTAACTAAAGTTTAACTAGAACCTCCGTAGATTGACCGAGGCTGAGGCGAGGCGTGCCGCCGGCCTCGGGCACTCACCAGCCGGTCCTTCTCCAGCACGAACACGCTGGCTGTTTTATCAAAGGATCCGGAGGCGAGTCTGCGGCCGTCACAGCTCCACGCCACCGAGTGGACTTTGGCTGTGTGCGCCGGGAACTCCCGACTTTTGTTGTTGTTTCTGAAGCTCTCCTGCATCTCCTGGTAGTACTGCGACGCCATCTTGAGCCTCCGTGCTGAGCGGCGGCGGGACCCGGATGTAGGCGCTGTACCGCCATCTTGTGCTCCGGAGGACCAACTTTCCGTTAGTAGAAGAAGAAGCTCAGGTGAGGAGACGGCAGGTATCACCCAGCTCCTGACTTACAGTGGACAACTACCTCTGTGTCTCCACTCTCCTCAAATGTTTACATGTGTAAATATGCAAATGAGGCAGTAGCTAATTACATTTCCATTAATCTGAAGATGGATAAAACCAGGTTCAAATCCCTTCAATCTCACTTTGTGGACATATTAGAGCCAGAGGGAATTTAGCATATCTCTTTTTATCCCTCATAAATCGGAAAAAACACTGTCAACAGCCATGAAAAATCCATTTTGCAATGTTTTTATGAATAAAATGTTATATTAATCAGGCTATGAATGAAATATGAACAAACCACTCTGCAAAAACCTTCAGAATATAGACAGGAAGAAAACTGGACAGGTTGGTTTGTGTAAGAGCTACTGAAGTGGAGATTTAGTAAAGATATTGTAAAATTCCAGACATTTTAATTCAAAACTACTATTTACAGACACAATATCTAATCATATCCTTAGCATATACCTTATATCCTATATAATATATATATATATATATATTTTATATACCCTCAGGAGAAATCTACAGATGCAAAGTGTACTAAAATAAACGTATAAAAAAGTGTTTTTTTGACGTTTTCTTTCCACTAGTCTGAAAGAAGACACGTTATGGAAGCAAAATAGCCTAAAATCTCAAAAATTTACTCAAAAACTGTGAATAAAATAGCAAAATTTCACAACATTTGGTCTGTAGGGGAAGAGGTGGATGTTTCTGAGGTTAAAACTGGATGAATGAAACCAAAACTACGTGGAAAGACCACGTGAGGGAACAGGACGTGTTAAATCTGTCTTTCCATCTGTAACTTTTGTTAATTTCTTCTTCAAATAAAGACAAACAGTTTGTTTAGTTTGAATTGCAATTTATTTCAAGTGATGCTGAAATGAAAATCCATGTTTTAAAAAATTTGAACACTCCGTTTATATCCCAAACACACACAATATCTATATTCACCCAAACTCTGTCAGATACAGTAAATCCCTTCGTTAAGTTGCCACTTGGTTAACAACTATGCAATCAGTGCAAAGACCCAAAACATCAAATGCTGGAGGGCAACTCTGCAGCCGCCTGAAGGCCTGCGAAGGCCTCGATATGCATAATGTTCAGGCCTCCATAACATCTGGTCCTTCGCATTAGAATAAAATACACCTAATGGATGGAACAAAATGCTCTTTTAAATGCTGTGATGCTGTGTTTTAAGAAAGACAAGGCGTGAAAGCATCATACAAATGTGCCTTAATGTAATTGCATACTGTTCAAAATTCTTCTTAATGTTGCATCACATGTCAGGAAAGCTATATATAGACAGAAGGCCCTACAAAATAAAAGTGAAGGAATGCACGGTGAAGCGTGGCGGTGAGCGTGTTGACCGAGTGTAGAAGATGTGCATACAGGACTCTGGACTCACTGGTTCAGTGGAGGAAGGCGTGTGGAAGACATCTTTAGACAGTTTCTCATTAGTTTTCACACCACAAAATCTAACATATAGAGGCAGGTGACTGTGGAGAGGTAGACAAAGTACACAAGCACCTCATTCCTCCAAAGCTGTTCTCAGCATTTGCTCCTTTAACCACTAGGTAAAAAAATTGGCTTTCTGTTTGTTTCTGTCAAACATTTTGCCGCCTGGTTTGGTGAAGAGTCGTCCCATGAAACCTGAGAACATTTCTGCTGGATGTGGTGTAGTTGGAACTGTGCTACTGTCTCTGCTGTTGTTGGAGAAAAAAACCTCTTGTTCTGTTCCTCTAAACCTGAAGCATCAGTCACACCCTCACAAGCCTTACGACACACTGATAGTCGACACGCTGGAACCTGGACAGGAGCCTCGGCAGCACCATAGAAGGAAAGGAAAAGAGCTTTTCCTCGTTCAGCACTCTCTGGATAAAAATACTTCCTGGTGTTTTCACTCAGGAGGAGGCTGGACCGAACAGAGGAAGTTCACGGATGAGTTGCTCTAAATACCTGGACACTACAGTCAGGGCTGCAGGACGAGGCCTCGAGACGTCCGTCAGTTAGAGCCTGAAGGGTCGCTCTTTAAACACAGACATCTGGAACTCTCAGCCACATCTCTTAGCCTTCATCAGTGGATGCAGCTCCTTCAAAAAACCCAAACGTTATACGTTTTTTGTCCATCAATCTAATGATGATCACAATTAGGGCTGGGACCACGTATTGATACATCAACAATTACTGACTGCACTGAGAAAATAATTGATTGTGTGGTTTTGTCCCGCTGGCGATGACGCCTTGGTGTAGTGACGGGAGTTCCACTTTTAAACATTAAATTCAGGATAAACTTTCCATGTTTAAGGCTAAGAAGAGCTAAGTCGTCAGTTTGGTTATACCATTCAAACTGCAGAATCTCTGTGGTGACCCAGTGTGTGTTTAGGATTCAGTCTTCAGGGTTTTTTGTGCATTGACAGGTTTTCCACGCTGATTATTAATCCAAATACGACAATGAGTGGAAACGTGAGCTTTAACCATCAATATCAGTATTTATCAGCTTGTTTGTTTCAGTGTAGCCATTGTCAGTATTTGTTTTGTCCCAGCACAAATCATAAATATCTGCCTCAGTGGTTGAAGGAAAAACGTGTTTCTACACACGAGTTGCATCTGAATCAAAAACCTTTAGTACTTTGTTACAGCTGCGTGTAAACAAAGTAAAATCTTTTCAATATTTCCACTGATGAAGGTAATAACAACCTATGATTATACATTAATCACTTGTGCACCCCCCACTACAACTGGGAGTAAGGGGGGGGGGTGGGTCGGAGGAGAAGCAGAGGAAGTCGGAGAGAACAGTACAGTGTATAAACTGATGACACAAAGTGGTATTAAACAGATCCTTTGTGCATCAAACAGAGAAAAACATCAACCTAAAGCTTTACGGTCATTGTACAAGAAAACTGAGGTTCTGTGCAAAAAAGGTGCAGCTTCCCTCGTACAGTTCAGTCCGTCCTGCAGGATCCACAGGCTTGTTTCACCTTTAAAGAAGAGAACTGATGGAGAAACAACTGTGAACATCAGCCCCACACCGACCCTGCTGGTTGTTCAAGTGATTCATTATTCAGGGTCGTTTTAGGCTTTTTACATGAAACTCTACTGAGCTGTGAAAACATCTTCACTTCAGATTGGTTTTATTACTTTTTTAAACTTTATCTCATGATGCAGGAGGTTTTCTAAAACGGTTTAATGATCCTAAACCTCTTCACTTGTACGCAGTTAGAAGCACTGAAGTCATTGTAGATGACCAAACTAAAGTACAGTTTAAAAAACAGTCCGAAAAGTGTGGTGCTACAAGCATTCAAAGCGTCAATTTGGGCATTAAATCTGTCAACTTTCAGTTTTCACCTCTTTTGAAAGTTCAATTAACAACAATATTTCATTCGTGTCTCCTGTCCTCAGCTGTCCTGACTTCAACGTTCTATGTTAAATCTTGTTGCAGGTTTTCCTTCAGTTTGTAAGACATCCCATCCCTACAGTGGACGATTTATACTTTGAGTTGACCACGTTTTCCCTTTATAAAAACCTCCATTATTCCAGCGGCAGTCTTTTAAATATTAGATGAATGCAGAACAGAGAGCTGTTCATTTCTTTTACTTTTAATTTGACCCTAACACTTCCAGGTGTTTTCAGCTCAGAAGAATAAGATGAGTTTGAGGAGGTCGCGCCTCTACAATGAGGTCAGGGAGCGTTCACATCAAACAGGTTTCTTCTTTGTCTCATATTCAGCTTTTTGACACGTGTTAGAAGAAGGATGAGGAATCAGAAATTGTAGCTACGTTAGACATGTGACATTTTTCTCTACAGGCCTTGGATAGTTTTTAAATAGTTAAATCTGAACAACACAAGAACAACAACTTTTCCACACATCAGCCAATGAATGCATGGATCAGATTACAGAAACAAGCCCGGGATCCTCGGAGTCCATCTTAGCACTCGGCGTCGGTGCTGCCGTTGGCCGGGCCGGCGCAGACGGCGGGGTGTTCGACTCCGTTAGACCGGACACACTTCTTCTGTTCTTCAGGTGCGGCCCGATCCTCGTCCCCCACACTGAGGACAGGAAGACGGCAGGTCAGAGATCCACAACAACCAAAGTAATCAATGCATCAATGAACTCAGAAGAAGAATCAATAGTGAAAGTGATCATTAGTCCCCCCCCAGGTGTAGTTCTGGTGCGCCACCTGTTGACGCAGCCGTTGCTGACCACAGACTCTGCTGTCTCTCTCTCAGACAGGGAGCTGCAGGACCTCCTCTCCTGCCAGGAACCTCCTCTGGCCTCCTTGCCCGTGTCAGAGCTCTTCCTCCTGGCCACGACGGGCCCCGGTCCGGACCCCCGTCTCTCCGCGCTCACCCTGGGACCCCCAGCGTCAGAGGGGACGCTCAGCCCCCCCGACCCCTCTGGATCCTTGCCCGAGTCGCTGCTGGTGCGCCCCCCGTTCAGGCTGTCTGAGGAGGACACGTGGCTCATCCGGGCCTCCGGCTCATCTGCAGAGGAAACAGGACCAATCCAGAATGAGTTCTTTCTCCTGTTTTAAAAGAGTCTTCTTTGTTTTATTGTTCACAGCCGGGAGAAGAAATCTGGTCACAACGGGGAAGAAATGCAGCAAAGATCCAAACCAGATCCAAACCAGATCCAGACCAGATCTAAACCCGAACCTCCAGAAAGTCCTGATTATTCTGTTTCTGATGAAAGGTGACTCTTTGTATTCAGACTGTTTCTTATGTAAAAGAAACATTTCCACAATTTAAAAATACTCAAAATCTCACTTAAGTTGAATTAAATAAAAGTACTTTTATCAGCCAAATGTACTTCAAATATCAAAGTATAGGTACTCATGTTGCATTATTAGTGGTATTCACAGTAATATAAGTAATATACTGTTGACTTGTTATTGGTCACTGATCTCCATTTGACAGGAAGGAAACAGAAGGTTTCTGATCTCTAACTTCCCCTCAGACCAGAGTCTGTATCCAGTCTCGTGTATTCAGTCTAAATATTTGGCAGATTTGAAATCAATCAGTTGTGTTTCGTTCTGCAAGATGAGGTCAATCGATGGTGGAAAAGCCAATAAATCCCCGTCAGTGATAACCTGACCTGGTCACAGAGGCAGGTTTGTTCTGCGGTGCAGTGCGCCCTCTTCTGGACACTCACACACACAGCAGCTGTGACCTCTGACCTCTGCTCCATCTCTGAGCTCACTTCTTTAGTTTCACCTTTTTATCATTGTTGAATTTATTCTTCTGTAAAGCTGCTTGTGATTTAGTTTCCTGGTATCAGGATATTATTTAAAGGTCCATTAAAAGTATATTTAAATACAGCCTTCATCAGCAGATGGAACTGGCTCAGGTTTCTAAATGACCTCAAACAATCTTCTGCATTTCTCATCGCTCTTTGTGTTTAAAATTCAGCTCTGTGACAGTAACATCTGAATTAAAAGCTGCTGCTGATACTTTCATACTTTTACTTTATTGACTGATGTCATATAAAACGTTTCACATGAAGAGTAAACTTTATGTTGTAGAAAGTTTTATAAGATGAGTCAATAAAAACTGAGACTTTTTGTCTTGAGACTTCTGTTAATATTTCTGCTTTGTTGTTATGTATTAACCCCTGAAATGAAGGTGTTTGGTGTTAGACTGTGAACTAAGTCGACTGTCTTCCTCAGGTGAGTTTACCTCTGGTGCCAGCCTCTCCCGCCTTGTTGCGGCGGCGTCTCAGGATAACCTCCAGCTCGCTGTCCTTCTTGCCCGGTGGAGACGGCCCCGACTCCTGAGACCCTCGGCTGGGGCTCCGCTTCACCGTCTCCTGGAGCCAAACACAAGCGTCAGTGCAGGGACTGTCAGTCACCTAGTGAGTGATGAAATCCTGAACCTCTTTACTCGCTTTTAACTATTTAGTTTGTGCACAACCTGAAAATATAAAATGTTACTGTCTTATCACAGTCGTGATCCTGGTCTCTTCTGAAAGTGTTTATCAGTTCAGTGATTCAGAACCAAAGTTCCCAAACAATAAAGCTGTGTCTTTACACTGTTCACTTCTGTGTGCTCTCCTGTCAGTGCACAGATATTAGGACCCTGAAATAGTACTTTATACTTTTAGAATGAGTGTTTTACCAGGATGCCTTTCAGTTCGTCCATGGCGCTGCTCTCCTGCTGCTTCTCCTCACAGATCGGAGGCGGCTGGAAAAAAAGACACAAATCATTTTAATTTACTTTATGTTTTCCTGGTAACACAGGACTCAGAAGATGGAAATGAAGCTTTTTATGAGGGTAACTCAATGAAACTAATGTGTGTGTATGTCTCTGTGTGTGTGTTGGGTTTTTGGGGTCAGTATACTCACTTTGACAGCTACTTTCTGTGCAGCCCAGAGGGAAACATGGAGAGAGAAGCGAGATTTAGTGACGCCGTAAAGACCGAAACAGACCAGAAGAATATTCAGCTTCACCTGCTTTCAGGTGAAGGTTGATTTCTTGATCACTCTGAGTACCTGAGCTGTCAGGGAGCTGTGACCTTTGACCTCCTGACTATTGTTGGATACAGGGTCTAAATGAATGAGGGCTTGTTCAGAGCTGATACCTCACAGCCTTCATCAGCAGATGGAACTGGCTCAGGTGTTTCTAAATTACCTCAAATATATCTTCTGCATTTCAACGCTCTTTGTGTTTAAAACTCATCGCTGACACAACAACATCTGAATTAAAAGCTCTTGTCCTGAAGGCCATGTAATTTCGTTTAGAAAAGACCTAAATATAAAATATTGATCCGTCCGTCCCGTCCTCACCTTGCTCTCCTGACTTTTGACTGGCCGCAGGACGACGCCATGTTTGATCCTTTCCATCATTTCATTCACTGCCTTCACCTTCACGTCGTCCACACCCGGAGCCTCACCTGGAGGCTGCTCCGCCTTCACCTTAGAGCCTTTTGAAGACTTCCTCATGATGGCAATCAGAGAGCTGAGAGGGACAGACAACAACTCAGGCTCACATACATACACTGTGACCAATCAGGCACCGATCAGCTGGTCAGAAAAATGTCTTTCATTTCAAATCCCCCGTCATGACCGACGAGGTGCTTTCCTGTCTGTCACAGCACAATTTCATTTTAAAAATGATGAGCGTTTCTTTAGTTTCACTACTCCCTGTATATAACATACAACATATAAACAGACATATATATATGTAAATAAAACATGTTCTTCCTGTATGACGCCCCACTACTCTGCCCTCAGGAGGGACCTCAGGTTCCCTTCATGGTTTTGGTTCCATGTTGTCATTTTCAGCCTGATCAGGACACGTCTGCAGTCTGACGAGGACCGTGTGTTGGTTTGTTGGTCCTCACCTGAGGGGGTTGCATCTCGAGGGGGGAGGTGGAGGAGGGGGCGGAGGGGGAGGTGGAGGCGGAGGAGGTGGTGGAGGGGGAGGGGCGGGAGGCGGGGCGACCCCAGGTTCAGGGGGAGGGGGTCCCGTGCTGGTCGTTATGGTGATATTTTTCTGAGTCTCCTCCTGGAGCTCGTGGACTGTGGAGAGGAAGGAAACAAAGGAAACAGTTAATACTAACATCTACTACAGTACTACTAGTACTGCTACTACTACTACTGATACTGCTACTACTACTACTGATACTGCTACTACTACTACTCCCGAATACTGCTACTGCTACTACTACTACTACTACTACTACTGCTACTACTACTACTACTACTACTGATACTGCTACAACTACTACTACTACTACTACTACTACTACTACTGATACTGCTACAACTATTACTACTACTGATACTACTACTGCTACTACTACTACTACTATTACTACTCCTGATACTGCTGCTACTACTACTGATACTGCTACAACTATTACTACTACTGATACTGCTACTACTTCCACCACCACCGCCTAAGATTCTCACAGGACTGACGTCATTAGTGTCAGGAAGCCGTATCACTGCACTGCTCCCAGTGTCCCCCCCCCCCTCGTCGTTTCTTACAACTGATTTATAAAACGATCAGTTACCACGCCAGCCAATCACAAACAAGTATTTTCTGTTGCCATGCTGTTTCACGCCCCGAGCAGAACGACCTCGCCTCTTCTCCTCGTGCTCTTTAATTGTTTTAGAAAAGACTTCTTTATTTTAGGGTTCCTGCTCTTAACTTCATGCTTCTGCTCACGATGTTGATCGTCTGGATGTTTGGCGCGTTTCAGGATTCTGCTGCTGTAACCTGCCTGGAAACTGAAACTACTGATCTGTGCTTAATGTTAGAGTGTGTGTGTGTGTGAGTGTGTGTGTGCGTGTGAGAGAGAGAATGTGTGTGTGTGTGTGTCTCCACCTCTGTTCTCCAGATCCTCGTTCTTCTTCTCTGCCTGCACCAGTCGTCCCTCCACCTCCTTCTTCTCCACCTCCAGCAGCTCCAGCTGCCTCTGCAGAACCTCCAGCTGCTTCTTCACAGAGCTCTGCTCCAGCTGGGCCTCCAGGCTCTCCACCTACACACACACACACACACACACACACACAGTATGATTTACATCATGGCTGCACAATGAATGGGTGTCTGTTATTATATTGTTTGTCTTATATCTTCTTTGAAAGGTGTATTGAGTCCCTGCGAAGGCTTGAGGGCGACTTGTTTCTGCTGCCCCCAAGTGGCCAACAAATATTTAAAACTAGCTGAAAAAGCTATCGATGACTTGAACCATGTGTAAATCACATTGGATGTAAAAAGCCTTCAGCGCTGCCAGGTCGAACGCCGCCTTCCTGACGACAACGTTTTGAGGGTTTACCTTCCGCTGATGCTGCAGACGCTCGTCCTCCAGGGTTTTGGTGATGGCAGCGACGTCTTCCAGAGCCTTCAGAAGCTGAACGCTGGGCTCAGCACTCTGCAGCAGGAGCATGCTCTGCCTGTTGGCCTCCTTCTGCTTCACCAACATCTGCAGGAGGGAGCGGAGGAGGAAGAGGAGAGGAGAACAGAAAGAGGGAGAAGAAAAAGGCCAAAACAAAGGAGAGGAAGACAGGAGGGGAGGAGGGAGGAGAAATATCATCCCAGTTTCTCCATCACACAGTCTGGTTAAATCCTGCAGGCTCTTCACTTTTCAGGTCAGTAAACACCAGATTCAGGACATTTCAAGGTTATTAACACACACATCAATTACCAACACAGGGAGGCAGGTCAGCGTTATCACTGAGGCCGACAGCAGCATCACTTCACTGCTTTAATTCATACAAAGCAATTAGTGATATGGTCAGGATGACTCCAGAGAGCTGAAGCACCCGCCACACATTTCAGAGCTGAGGAGGAACTCTGAGATGTAGTTTGTGAATAATGTGAAGATTATGTTCCTCTAATATGACATGAAGAGATGACTTAAAGCTGGACAGTGTGGATGAATCACATGGATCCAACCTAAAACACCCAAAACCGATAAACTAACAAACAATTGTTTCCCTAAACTAAAATAAATAATGCAAAGAGAAATATCAGCACTGAGTTTGAACCTGCATTCATCAAGATTTTTGATATGGGCAGAAATGTATGAATGCAGCTTTAAGGTTCAAACATGCTTCAAACTGTTCTCAAGGTAACATGGACACGAGTTGTACATTTACACACTCCTGCATTCTCTCTTGTACTGTATGTACTGTGTGTGTTGTGTGTACTGTGTGTACTATATGTACTGTGTGTACTGTATGTAATGTGTGTACTGTGTGTGCTGTGTGTACTACGACTGTATGTACTGTGATTACTGTGTGTATGACATCAGTGTGTTTGTGTGTGATCATCACTGTGACAGTTTCTTTACCTCGTGTGCGTAAGTCTCAGCTTTGACTCTGAGGCTCTGCTCCAGACCGAGCTGCTCCTTCATCCCGTCGTACTCCTGAGCCGCCATCATGGAGACTACAGAGACAGAGTGCATCAGGCTAAAGGAAGACAACATCTTTGCATTGAACGTATTTTATTTAATTGTATGCCTTCATGTTCAGTCTGACTGTCTCATGTAGCAGACTCAGCATGTTACTGTAAAGAGAAGTCTAACATGCTAAATAGTTAATAGAGTTCATGTTTGGCTGGAAGCATGAAGTCCTCTGGTTGTGACGTGGTTTGAACCTTGTCTCCTACCTTACTGTGTCTCTGTGTGCTGTGACTCACCTCTGTTGAATCTCTTGATGGTTTTGTTTTGTTGCTCAACAGTTTCACGAATCTCCTTCATCTCGGCCTGATCTTTCTCTGACTGAGACGAGTGAAAGAAAATCCAACAAAGTCAAACAAAGTGAAACAGTCAGAGAGATGTTTTCTTTCTTTGGGAACATACCTTACTAATGAGGACTCAGCTTTTTATCTTTTATCTTAAAACATTTAAACATTGTTTTACATGCAGGGATATTTTCTTACATAACGTTTAAAGACGTGAATCCCCACAGCAAAGAAGAAGAAGAAGAAGAAGAACAGGAATTGTTCTCACCTGTGAAGTCAGCTCGTCTATCCGTCTCTGCTGTTCATGAATCTGACAGACGAAATTCTTTTTCTCCTCCAATAAACTGTTTACCGTCTCCCTCAGTTCTGAAAAAACACAAATGAACAGCACAGAGTGGTAAAGTAGGTTAATTTCCTGAATAATAACTTATTTCTTGTTTCAGTGTCTCATGCACACACACTTCGAGGGTGGACCAAGAGTAGAGCTCATGGGTTCACATGGGGTCTACTGTGTATCACTCTACGTGTACCTTTAACCTGCTGTTGATACTGTGTGAAGGTGTCAGGACTCCCGTCTGCTGCGTCTGCTGCGTCTGCTGCGTCTGCGTCGGCCTCCAGCCGGATGCAGTCTGAGATGCTGGGAAGCAGCTCGTCCAAACAGGGACGAGACGACAGGCTCAGGTACTTCAACTTCCTGTTCTCACAGTTCAGCTGGAGGTCAAAGGTCACAGACAGGAAACAGCATCACGGTGGAGGAACATATTCACATTATCTCCTCTGCACTGGCTCCCTGTAACATCCTCGTCCTCACCTACAAAGCTCTTATTGGTCAGGCACCATCGTATCTTAAAGAGCTGATAGTACCGTATTACCCCACTAGAGCACTACACTCACAGAACGCAGGGTTCCTTGTGGTTCCTACAGTCTCTAAAAGTACAACAGGAGCCAGAGCCTTTAGTTACCAAGCTCCTCTCCTGTGGAACCAGCTCCCAGTTTGGGTTCTGGAGGCAGACCCCCTCTCCTCATTTAAGAGTCTGCTTCAAACGTTCCTCTTTGATAAAGCTTATAGTTAGGGCTGGCTCAGGTGAGTCCTGAACCATCCCTTAGTTATGCTGCTATAGGCCTAGACTGCCGGGGGATTTCCCATGATGCACTGAGCTCCTCTCTCCTCTCTTATCCCATTACTGCATGTTACTAACTCCACCTCTTCCTGTAGTTTGGAGCTTTCTCTCTTCCTGCAGGTGTTTGTGCCTCTGGAGCTGTAGAGTCTGGATCTGTGACTGCAGGCCGTCTACTGCCCCCATGTTCCTGCTCCACACTCACTGCTGCACTGATTATTATTAGTCTGATTATTATGTTGTCTGTCCTCCTGCTCTCTGCTCCAGGTTTCTACCTGTTCAGGGAGTTGTTCCTTGCTCCTGGTCAGACAGTCTGGACCTGCTCTGTGTGGAAGTGACCTGAGAGAACGTCTGTTATGATTTGGTGCTGTAGAAATAAAACTGACTTGACTACTAATGAGATTTATGATAACAGATGGACTCTCTGTGTGCAGAGTCATCCTGACTCAGCTGTTCCCTCTTCTGCCAGTTGGACCCTGATAATGTTAACCTTAAAGTATTGATTAGTGTGTGTGTGTATGTGTGTGTGTGTGAGAGTGAGTGAGTGACCTTTGTGGCCAGGGCCTCTGCATTCTCCCGACACGACTTCTCGATCTCCAGCTGAGTCTGCAGAACGCTCACCTCCTCAATCACCATCTGAGACACTGAGGGAGACACACACACACACACACACACACACACACACACAGACACGTCTTGTGTTTAGATGTTTCAGTATCACGACTGATGTCACATGATGTCCAATAGATCAATAGATCACGGATAGATCAATAGTTCAGACGTGCACCAGCTTCATTAAATCTTCCTTTATTCAGTAACATGTTGAGTTATTGCGATAGATCATTTATGGATGAAATAAATTAATCTGAAGTTTCCTTTGAAGAAATGTCAAAACACAGGAAGTTAAATCTGTTGGAAAGGATCATGTGAGGAAGGCAGACGGTAAAAATCCAGTCAGAAAAATCTTTTTCCCCGTGTGTCTGTCTTCACTGATGGTTTCAGTTTGGTTGGTGACGAGAGACCTGGAGAGTCTCTGGAAGCTGCTCTTGGGAATGCCCCGCCCCCGTTTGATGATGTCATACAGAGCATCTCAATAGTCTCTTGGTGATTTGATGCTTCGTTACTGCACATCATCCTTCTCAACTCTGTGTGGTCTTTACCTCACTGAGGAAAGGTCTTTACCTCACTGAGGAAAGGTCTTTACTTCACTCCACAACCTGATTGTCTGCTGCCGTCCGCAGCGATAGGAATAAACTTAGTACATTTAAGTACTTGTACTTTGAGTATTTCAATTGTATTCTACTTTATACCTCTACTCCACTACATTTATCTAACAGCTTTAGTTTATTTACATATTCAGATTATTAAAACTAATTCTAATCAATAATAACTGATGATGTATTATCAGAGAAACTACCAGCAGGATATAAGGTCATTAAAATGAGCTCCACTTTCACCAGCTGAAACATTAGAGTGATCAACCCATTTATGATCAATAATATCAGATATATTATTCTGTATCGTGGTCCTTTAAGCATATCTGGATGTTAACAACTTGTGTTATTTATTTTTATTTAATGCAGTACAATACATGTACTCAAGTCAAATGTGTGAGTACTATTTCCACCTCTGGCTGTCTGGTAATGCAAAGGTACAGTATGAAGCACTCTCATTCCATACAGTATTTCATCACATTCACTGTGATATTTCCAACATCTACAAAAACTAATCAACAACATGAAAACAGAGCCGTCCTGCTGTGTTGGGAGCGTTCCAACAAGATAATCAGCTCTCAACATCCAGCCTGCACCGATCAGCAGCCACACAAAGACAGTGAAACCCTCCTGCAGGCCCACGCCTCAGACAGAAGACAAAGAGTCTGACAGCCTGTCACACTGAGACGCTGCCATCCGGCCGCCCTGAGACAACGTGTCATTAGATACTGCCTGGTATCACAGAAAACTGCTGCTTTATCTTCACAGCAAACTCATGGTTCAATATAGCAATCAGCCAGGAAACAGCATTCAACCACAACCGATCGGCCCCATCCAAGTCCACCAGGTCCCAATCTGACCGTCCCCCAGGACCACAGTCTGTCAACAAACTGGGGGTACGAAGCTGGTCTTCAAAAATCAACTGTAAAACTATTAAATGTTCAGTGAGTGAAAGTATTTTAACCAAAAAAACCCTCTGAAAAGCAGAAGTATTAACTGTTAGTTTGAATTACATCTTAAACTAATGTCCAGCTAACGCTTCATATAAAGGGACTTCACACTGTGTATACCGAGGCAGCTGTTCCTTTAATGTCTCTGGCTACAACTGCTGACTGTGGGCATAGATCAGTGAGGATCAATGAGGATCAGTGAGGATCAATGAGGATCAGTGGGGATCAGTGAGGATCAGTGAGCATGAATCAGTATCAATGAAGATCAATGAGGATCAGTGAGCATGAATGAGTATCAATGAAGATCAATGAGGATCAGTGAGGATCAGTGGGGATCAGTGAGGATCAGTGAGCATGAATGAGTATCAATGAAGATCAATGAGGATCAGCGAGTATCCATGGAGGATCAGTGAGGATCAATGAGGATCAGTGAGGATCAATGAGCATGAATCAGTATCAATGAAGATCAATGAGGATCAGCGAGTATCCATGGAGGATCAGTGAGGATCAATGGGGATCAATGAGGATCAATGAGCATCAATGAGGATCAGTGAGCACTGCTTCGATCTATATGATCAGTTTTTCTGAATTACCTCGATTCGTCAGATGTTTTAACAAAGACTACGAAACAATAATTATATAAATCATTATGTAAAAATAAAAAGGACCAAAAGTCCTCCAGTTCGACTTCAGAGGTGTCGTCAAACGGTCGTGTTTTGCCTCATCAATAATCAATAATTATTCCTGTAGTTTTCAAGTGTGTAACCTGCTGTACTGGAAGCACGACCCGTCACGTGACCCCAGACTTGAACCACACATCCAACTGTGTGTCATGAAACAACAGCGCTGTGCAACCACCGTACGGTTGGTTTATACGCTCCTGTGAGACACTAAATACACAGATGGACCAGGTGACCTTTGACCCCTGAATGACCTCTATCTGTGGCCCGGTGAGGCTCGTAGTTTGGGGGGGAGGGAAGGCTGGTGCAGACGGTGAGGATGATACAAGAGAGGAGGAAGACGGGGAGGCTTCTGGATCTATTTTTAACCCTCATTCAATGTTTAATGCTTGTGGATGGGCTCTGGTGGTGAGACTCATCCTCAGCTCTCAGTGTCTTCAGCTCATTGACTGCGCTCGGCTGCACCGCGGAGGTTCAGCTGCAGCTCTGAGGGTCAGACGCCACGCGGGAGGCGGTGGAGAGCGGGTCATCCTCTGCTATTTATAGTGTTACTACGGAAACCACCAGCGGCTGCCATGGCAGAGGAACGGGGGCAGCCTGGTAGCTGAGGATGAGCAGTTTCTTTACAATTAGCACATGAATGCAGATCACCTGAAATCACACATGACCTTTGACTCTGTATATGTTACCAGAAGATGTCTGGCTGCATTTCGGCTGTTTGATATGTAACACATGGGCAAAATGTTTGAATAAAAACTGACTTATTAACTGATGAACTGATCAAACCGGTTCGCAACTGTTACCAACATCTCAGTTTGAACAGTTTGTTAATTTAATTAGGTCTTAATGTAACCAGGCCACAGCCAGAGTTTAGAATAAGGACGTGATCTTCCAGGATAGCTAACAAGCTGCGTCCATGAAAAACTGAGACAGGAAAATGACAGCATGTTAGGGTGACAAACGCAGCAGTACAGGACTCTGAAAATCAACCCATTTCTCAGATTAACATGACAGACGTTAAGCTCACTGCTCCTTGAAACATTTACCACATCGTTCATCTCCACTGGAAAGATATGTGACCCACTATCGATGGTTTGGGCAAAACAGTGGCCAGAAAATCACTCCACAACTTCAGCCCAGTTGATATTCAGGCTGCTTGTTTTGTCCCAATCCAAAGGTATTCAGTTTAATCATAAAATCATAATCATAAAAGACTAAAGAAACCAGCAAATATTCACATTGCTGGACGTAGCAGCCTATATTTGGGCATTCTTTCTTTAAAAAAAACACTTCAAATGATAAATGGATTATCATAGTGGTTGCTGATTTTCTGTCATGCTACATATCACTTTGAATCGTGAGCAGGTGATGAATTCTTTCTGCTTCAACATGACAAACAGCTTCTCCGGAGGCACAGCAGAGCTGAAAGCTTCCTCTCACTGACCCACAGTTTGTCCCGCAGGCCTCTGTCTCTTCACAAGCTGCTCTGAGTTCAGCTTCATGAGATAAATGAAGCCTTTCAGACCTGTAATGATGTGCTGAAAACACAATGCTGCCTTTGTTTTGTGAAGCTGGGGAAAGCCTCTTTAGTGAAGATGATTTGGAGGATAGCCAACGGTAAACACATTCATCCGAGAGCAAATCCCTCCACAGAGTTAAACTGTTAAAAAGCTGGACAGGGAATTAACACACGCCATTAACACACGCCAACATGTCAGTGCTGCTGAACGCCTCCCGTCCAAACCAGCAACCAACCAGCTCATCTGCTGATGTCCAACAGTTTGAGGATTTCTTTAGGATTTCTAATTTTGAGATGCTTCAGGGGCTAAAAAAGTCACTTTCTTTCCTAAAAATGATGGACAACATAAAGAAGTGTGAGTGCTAATGCGAGGGGTGTTTAAGCTGTAACAGTAACTCTGCTGAACAATAGGCGAACTAATCCGGCCTCCAAGAGCTTCTCTCAGGCTTCTACTGCGCAGACTCACAGGATCCAGTTTTATTATATATTAAAAATAATACAGTATGTGTAAATCTGCATCAGACATGTTAGTTTCTCTCTGTTGAGCTTCATGTTTGAGCTGCTCGCTGTGTCTTATTCATGTGACTTCTGACTTTAAGTCCATCAGTATTCATGTCACATATGAAATTTAGTGTTGAAACGAATCAATCACTGCATTCATTAAAATTAGTCAACAATTTATCATTAAAGTTGCTTATCACGTAAAATACTAAACACTCGATGGTTCAAGCTTCTGAAGTGTCTCAACTTGTTTATTCTTGTTGATATATAATATGTAAAATGGAAAATCTTTGTTTGGACTGTTGGTCAGACAGAACGAGACATGCAAAGACGTCACACTTTCTTTACATTTAATAGACTAAACAATTCATCAACTGATTGAAAAGAAAATCATCAGATTAAATGAAATCGTCATTCATCAAGCAGTCCTGACATCACTGATCCTGATTCAGTCACCGAAAAGCAAAGTGTGTGATACTAAAAGCTAAAATACATACAGATACAGAACATATTGACATGGGAACAAAACAATAAATAAATGACTTGTTGCCCTATGAACCCAAAAGCTGGGTCATCTGTCGGGGTAGATGAGCCCCTCGTGGTTTCGTGTCACCCGTTTGTTGGTCCGGTGCTCTGAGTGCAGCCACAGGCTTTTATCTGCGACAGTGCACTGAATAACTGGGCTGCAGAAACTACCGGTGCTGCAGGCGCTCAGCTCTGTGGAGCTACATGTTCAGACAGGACCATTAGATGACGTACAACACTTTAGAAGCAGTCGCTGCAGGTAACAAGCAAACATACCTGAGCATGTTTCTGCATTTCCAAGCTCCCTGACAGTTTGAAAACAAAGAAGTCAGTCCTGTCTACATCCATTTGACATACAGTGATGAGACACATTGATTTCTGTATTCCTCCTATGGGGGCTGAGTGGGAATGATTGTTAGAAGTAGTGAATAGCGTTGGGTGTGATGGTTGATATTTGTAGGCTATGTGACCCTTTGATTTGAATATTTATTGTATTTTGAACTGTATTCGTATTTACTGCATTATTTGTATTAGTGTTTGTGTCGACCGGCCCAGGGACTGCAGATGGAGATGAGCTAGTAGTTAAATCTGTTATAGTGCATCTGTTCTCCTCATGTGAGATTAATGTTGTCGTCTATGGTCCCTGACAAATAAATGTACAGCAGACATTCCTTTCTCCTCGTCTCTGCATCATGATTCATTTCCTCTTTTGTTTGTGATGCGAGACATTTTTATTAGTCTCCCTTGAGTGTTTCTTTGCATTGCTTGCACTTTCTGCATGTTTATTCTTTTGAGTCCTTTCTCCAGGTTCTTCATGGAGAAAGTGAAGCAGTTCCCCTTCACTCATTTCTCTCTCTGCATCTAAAACGAGACTGAGATTGTGACTGCTATTTAAATCCCCTCCTGTGAGGCTTGTTTGACACTCAGCTCCTTCACAGGCGACTTTGGCTCAATACGAAGCATAAATTACAGACTGAGACGTCCGCTCCGCCTGCTTCCTACCAGTTGACAGGCTCAGGAACATGAAGCGGAGCTGTGAGGAAGAGGCAGCTTTCCTCTTTAACAGAGAGGAACTACAAAGTTCAAGAGCTACCAAAGATCCTTAAGTTCTCCTAGGAACCGACTGATATACGTCTACTTCTGCTGACGGCAAAGAAACCTTCTGAACCGCCACCAGGATTGATGCCTGTGTCTCTAGACTTTACTGTCTTTTAATAGTCACTTACTTCCTGCTAGTCATCCATATTGAGGAATGTGGTTGTCTAAAAAACATTCATACTAATCTGACATTGAAGAGGAAGTCAAGGTCACGAAGATGAGACAGTTTCAGTACTTTGCATACCGACTCACTGGGACACCTGATGGAACTGTGCTTCTCCTGCACTGAGTCAAAATGTCTGCCGTGAAGAAGGTCTACTCACCTTTGTCAGCCATCTTTGTTTGGGGCAGTACACTGAAAACTAAAGGAATATGTGTTTTCACGTGCGTCAAACACATTTCGACCAACGTTTTCAGACCTAATAACTCCCTCACAGTGTTGTTTTTACTGCCACAGAAGGGCTCAGGAGGAGGTCAGGTGGATGGTTTAGGTCACTTCAACCGTGGAAAGCGCAGTTTGTGTCCCATCTCTTCCCATCAGTCAATGTTACTGTTTTTTTTTCACCATGACCACCATTTTTCCAGAACCTTAACCAAGTAGTTTTAGTTACCTAAACGCAACCACACTTTACCTTAAAGGTGGCAGATCAGAAGACACTCACAGGGGTCATTTTGGGAGCAAAGGAAACTTTTAGCTGTTGTTAGGGAGTCACCAAAGTCACCCTGGGACTCGCCTCTGGGGGCCTTGTCTGTCTGTACCAAACTTCATAGAAAGCCGTCCCTTAATTGACTAGTTATTTCACTCCAGTTAAACCGCAGTGTGATCGTGAGCACGCTCGTCCGTCATCGAGTGTGTTACCTCGCAGCGGGACTCAGGTCGGGTCGTGTTTTCACTGTTTTATTGTCAGTTAATCTGTGCTGAACTCACTCAGTCGGGCCTTTGAGATTCAAACGAGCCTGAAATCAAGTACCTACCTGCGAGCACAGTCTCCTCATTAAATCCATTAAATATGGCCATCAAATATGGAGCAGCAGGTAGAAAGGCCTTTGAAGGACCACAATGGATGGAGAGTCAGGCAGGAGCGGTAACCCCCGCCCACACAGACACACTCATGCGTCCCCCATTTTCTGCTGCTGAATAATTCATGACAGGAGGTTTTAATAATTCATGGCAATAACATGACAAGAGCGACTGCTGTCTT
Source organism: Lateolabrax maculatus (assembly GCA_031216445.1). Taxonomy (NCBI): domain Eukaryota; kingdom Metazoa; phylum Chordata; class Actinopteri; order Acropomatiformes; family Lateolabracidae; genus Lateolabrax; species Lateolabrax maculatus. Next base: position 601,838 of record CM062206.1, read on the forward strand.
CCCCAGGGACAGACAGTGAATGAATAAATGAGTGAATGAATGAGGGACTGAACGGATGGAGTGACGGGACACGCAGCGTTTCTGCTGACTGAAGAATTTAGCTGCAGTTTTGCTGTTGCAGACAAGTTTCTGACATTTTGGGTCCAACTAAAGGAATTGTCATGTGTTTCTTACAGTTTTTCATCTCCCAGCAATTCAAATGATGATGTGGTTATCCATAGTAACGGTTCTTTGTTTTAGAACATATAGAGAAGCCAACGTTTCCTCCTCAGACACTTGGCATGAATTCTACCAACTTCCTGTCTTAAAGAACAGTTCAGTGTGAACTGAAACGTCACACTGAGGTGAACGGCTGCTGGGGTCTGTTACCTTCTGAACAGACTGACTGACCTGACCAACATCACGGACCTCGTCTCTGACAAAACCAACGCTGTAGATTTCTGAACATTCATTTAGGAGAGAAGACATCTTATTAACATGCTACACTCATTGTATCATTAAAGGTTTGCATGTAAAGGGCTGCAGGGCTGAGTTCATGAGCCTTATTTATCCATTAAGTCAACATCCTGCAGATCCTTAAACATGTGACACTAACGCTGCCAGCTTTGATCTGGGAGGATTATTAATAAAAGCCTCTCACCTGTGTGAATAGTCATGACAGAAGTCGGCAGCTGCAGCGTTGTCAGCCTCCCTCTACTAACCGTCAGGTTAAACTCCCCAAAACACAAACGCTCTCCTGCTGTTGGCTATATAACCTGACCGTCGTCATGGAAACGGGGAGACTCTACCCTCCACCCTTAAAGACACCCGCAGGCCAAGGTGTGGTGATGTCATGTCGAAAGAGGTGAGGAGGGAAGGTGTGAACGGTGGAGGAGAGGGGGAGGAAGTGAAGGTGTCGGCTGTCTGATGGGAGGCGGGACGAGGCGTCAGTGGAACGTGACAGACTGTTAATGTTCAGCATGAGGAGATTATTTTACCCCTGAATCACATTCTCAAGAAGAAACTCCTGGAGTTTCATGGCCATCCATCCAGGAGTTGTTGAGATTTACTGATCACCAATCTGTAATATGAAGACTCCACATGCTGTAAAGAATCTTTACAATGACTCTTCAGTTCAGGGGGGTGTCGATGCCACTCCTGCATGTTGTTGCAGGCGTTAAATAAAGTGGACTCACCTCTCTTGATGTGTTTGAGCTGTCGCTCTGCCTCGTCTCTCTCCTCCGTCAGTCTGGTGCACTGCAGGAGCACAAGGGTCAACAGGTTACAGCATGGTCCACCACACACACACACACACACACACACACACACGGTCCCATAGACGACTTGTCAAAATGTTCAAATGTGTATTGCTGTATATCTGTACTGTATAATTATGTCACGGGGATAGCAGATAAACAGGGGCAGGACCCAAACACAGAGGGGATGAGGCCGGCAGGTATGGTTCAGGGAGTTTATTCAAACAAAAAGGTGCAACAAAAACTTACAACAGGTTGAGGCAAACTGAAAAGGCCCAGAGCAGGCAGGTGAATAAACAGGTGACAGGGTCAAACAGAAGCATGACACAGAGTACGACTCCAGACACAACACACAAAGATCTGACCCTGAACAGAGGAAGGTGAGCGGTATAGATAAGTGTCTGATGAGGGAATGAGCTGCAGGTGAGTAGATGGGTGGGGCAGCCAGGTGATGGGGAGATGAGGGAGAGTCTGAAGGCATCTGGTGGAAGGTAAGAGGACGGCAGGTCAGGAGAACAGAGAGAGAACTGAGAGCAGCGAGCAGACGTGGAGACAGAAGAACAGAAACAGCCGGGGGCCAAAACAAAGGGGCAAAGGACCAGATCGTTACAGTTTGTGTAAGTATATCTGTACTGTGTATCTGTGTATTGCAGTGTATCTGTACTGTGTATCTGTATCCTCTCTTTCTGCTCCGTGGTGTCTCATTGTCACATCCACAGGATCTGATGTAAGTATCCCTCGCGGTGCTATATTTAGGAGGAGCAGCTGTGGAGGAGCCCGGTCTGGATGTTGGAGGGATGAAACCAGCGACAGCAGCAGCAGCTGCAGACGTCACCGGGGTTAACAATCCTGACGTCAACACTCAAGGGCAAACTGCAGCTTTCATGCTCCACATCTAAAAACCTGAACTTCATTTGGTCATCTGTCACAATCAGTGACCCAAATGAATATTCTGGGCGTCCAGGAAATAAAAGTCCAGTTTATGTCCTCAAAGACAATGTTTGCTGACGGACAGTTGGAGCACTTTAAGGTTTGGATGGACATGAAACTCTCTGGTTGAATCCTCAGTACAAAAGATGAACAACTGTGTTACACGATGTCTGATTCTCTGATAAAAAAGAACACACTAAAATTAGAAAAAAGATTCCCAAGATGCATTTCAGTGAGAAACATCCAATCAGAGATGACCTTGAAGGTTTGTTCTTGACCGTGGAAGCTTGATCCAACTTGTTGTTTCCCAATCCATCGACAACTAAATCTCCATGAGACATGGTCAAACGCTTCAGAAACATTGGGAAATTCCTTCTGTTAACAATCACAGAGATCAAAATATCAGATAAAACCGTTCATATCCTAAGCCCCGCCCCTTTCCCTCAATGCACCAATCACAGCGAAGCTTGACTCCTCAGTCAGCTCTGAAACTTCAGCTGCTGCGTGTTACGAACTATAGAACTACTGGACTACTGAACTACAGGACTACAGGACTACTGAACTACAGGACTACTGAACTACAGGACTACTGAACTACAGGACTACAGGACTACTGAACTACAGGACTACTGAACTACAGGCCTACAGGACTACTGAACTACAGGACTACTGAACTACAGGCCTACAGGACTACTGAACTACAGGACTACTGAACTACAGGCCTACAGGACTACTGAACTACAGGACTACTGAACTACAGGACTACAGGACTACTGAACTACAGGACTACAGGACTACAGGACTACTGAACTACAGGACTACAGGACTACTGGACTACAGGACTACTGAACTACAGGACTACTGAACTACAGGACTACAGGACTACTGAACTACAGGACTACTGAACTACAGGACTACAGGACTACTGAACTACAGGACTACAAGACTACTGAACTACAGGACTACTGAACTACAGGACTACTGAACTACAGGACTACAGGACTACTGAACTACAGGACTACTGAACTACTGGACTACTGAACTACAGGACTACAGGACTACTGAACTACAGGACTACTGAACTACAGGACTACTGAACTACAGGACTACTAAACTACAGGACTACAGGACAACTGAACTACAGGACTACTGAACTACAGGACTACAGGACTACTGAACTACAGGACTACTGAACTACAGGACTACAGGACAACTGAACTACAGGACTACAGGACAACTGAACTACAGGACTACTGAACTACAGATATTCTATCCAGAGCTTAAAGCAAACAGCTGGTATCTTGTTTAAAGGTGTACACCAGACTGTCTTCCCATAGCAACACTAACCAATTGGGGGGGGGGGGTTAAACACAAAGCTTTGCAGCAGGATATCAGAAGTGGGCGAGGCTCATGGGTATTGTAGTACTCAGAGACACAAGACACACAATTTCTCAGAAACACTTAAAATAATTAAAGCTGTGGCCTTAAACCTAAATATGGAGCACCAGCAGCTCCTCACACTGCACTCAGCTGTGAGGACTGATCACCTCTTTCCTCTTCCATCCAATCTCAGGTTCACCAGCGAGTGACATCATCTCATCCCGACCCCGGTTACTGCCTCCTGTCTGTCGGACAGATGTACACAGGCCTTTTCAGTCCGTAATGATGTTTCTGCAGCGCTGCTGCTCTCTGCACACGCTTCATTTAAAATGGTAATTGGGACTCCTGAAGCGTTCAGTGACCTCAGTAAACAAAGAAAGACAAAAGTCCCTCCAGAAGACAGAACTGACTGAAACCATTCATCCCATACAGTCTCTGCTGAACCCCTCCAGGTTTATCTGCTCTCAGTGTAATGGTGAAACTGGCCACAGTCCAGTTGGTAACAAGACGTTTAATGACGCAGTTACGGCTTCTTAACGTTTCAAACCTTTGATTCCTCCATCAGGACGGTGTGGGGACAGGAAATATGAGAAGGAGATGACAACAAGCACCTTGTTAAAACTTACATTAACGAAGCACCTCTCCCAACACTTTCAGTTATCGGACTGCTCTTCAGTTTGAGGGCAACTTCCAGATGATAAGCCTTTATGAGTTTACATGGAGCTCCTGAACGCACCATTAGTCTCTGTCTGGATCTGCATACATTATCTGGATACTGACATGTGATCCTGAGTATTTCCACCAGGAGTTAAGAGGTGTTTCTGTTCACTGTGATCAGATCTTATTATGCAAATGAGTTGTGTGAGGCCGGCAGAGTGAACCAACACGGCGCAGGTTGAGGGAAGCGACGCCATAACATCAGTCACAGTCTTTCTGTGAGCAAAGATCCTGCAGCTGGTTGGCTGGAGTTATTTCAGACTGTGTTCACACCTCAGATCCTCAGTACTCTACGTGTGTTTACACATTAACATGTTTTTCCTTAACTACAGTATCCAGATACAGATCCCATGTTGATGCCAGGTGTAAACGGTCTATCTGATCCACTTGAGCTGATGGGGGCGTAGATATCACAATGTGAGTCTGAGACTGCGACAAAAACCAAGAACCGACATTGTCAGATAAAAAGGCCCAGAAGCAGCTGAGGCTCCAGCAGCAGAGAGCACTTGGCCCACTTTCTGCTCGTCCTACCTGCAGCCTCACACACTGTCAGCTCACATTTCCCTGAGGAGCGCAGCGAGGGCAGCGGGTTCACCGGCGGACAGCAAGGCACCGCCGGGCGGGGGTTCAAGTCCCGGTGCTGCTCAGAGAGCACGAGGAAGCACGACTGCACTTTCTTATTCTTCATAAACTCACATAATATAATCATATAAATCCCCACCGACTGATGACATCACCCACACAGGCCGCTGCTGACACGCAGCACGTCGCTTTGCTTTCTTTTATTAACGTTGTAGAGGCGCAACAATCCAGCTGCAGCCAACTGAACCTCATCATGACTGTCAGCACGTGTCAGTGGAACCGGCTTCGGTCAGCTGTCAGCTGTTCAATGAGCCTGAATGTGTTCTTCGAACGGGTCCTCACACCTTTAAATCTGTCCCTGAACATTTTCCTCCAGCTGTCTTTCAAAAAAGGTGAAACATACAACTAACCATTACTTTCATTTCATTTTGATTAAGCTGCAGATTATTTTCTCAATACATCCATCAATTTCCTTAAATAGGCCAAACAGTCAAAAGACAAAGAAAAGCAGAACATGGTCACTGACGAGAACAACGGAACAAATGGACCTCAGTGATTAATGGCTTATCAATATGACCGGATTGATCAGCAGCAGGAGGATATGCACTTCCAAGCTTTCAACTCAGTTCACATGATGACACATCTGGGCCTGTTCATCCACTGAGGGACTTGGGTCAGGTGTGGTCAGGTGACTGTGGGGGTGAGGTGTCATGTGATGATGAAGATGATGATGCACCTGAGAAAGCTCCATTCACTGAGTGAAGACCATGAAACACAGTCAATAAACTTTCATGCTCAAGATGATTTTTTCTTTAGCATTGAACATATACCTAGCTCAGCCACAGAGGAGCTGGCAAAGCATCATGGGAGTTGTAGTTGAATGCTAACAGAATAACTGGCTTTTATCTATCTAGAGGGTTTAAATGTGATACAGTGAAAAGACAAAAGGGGTCCATTTGTCTTCATGTAGGTGAGTGGGCACAGCAGGGCAGTAACACACCTCTGGGGTTGCCGGTTCAATGCCCAGTAAGAGCAAGGCACTAATACCGACCTGGACTGGACTACAGCAAGGCCGGGTTGTTAGCTCTACTCCCTGTTTGTAGGTCAAAGGGGGGAGCGAGTCCCTAACAAACACCCAGAAGGGGGGGAGGGGGACGGTTCAGGTCCTCTGGTAATTATGCAGGTAAAGCCAGGCATCATGATGGGTTCCCCTCCTCACAGTGAGAGGCAGCGGATGGTTCTACCGAGAGATAAAGTAGTTCTCAGCTCTTTCTGCAGGAAGTCGCACCTACAGCTCAGAATCAGCATGAAAAAAAAGACTCAAATCCATTTGGGATGAGAATCGGCCTGTGATGTGGATGTGGAGCACCGTCTCCCCTCTGCGCCGCGGTGGAGAGGAGCGGCAGATTTAGGGAGGGGTCCGGCTCTTTGATGTCTACAATAACCTGCAGGAGAAGCCGGCCGGCGGGTTACACCGGCGGAAATGAGCCTGAAAATGTCCATCTGAGCCGCAGGGACGTGGACGGACCGCGAGGACGCGTTCAGGGCGACGGACATGCGGCACGAAGCGGATCAGAACATCTTTTATCGGGTTACCTCTGTCTGCATGTGAGCGTCTCTCTCCTGCTCGCATCCCTCCATCTGCGCGGATGATGAGCAGGGAAGCATCGTCAGGAGAACCGGGATCAGATACCCCCCCTCGGTCTGCTGGAAGGAGGATGAAGCCGGGCCCAGGTTTATTCTAGCAGCTCATGTCTGGACCCATTCTGGTGATGGAGAGGAGCTCAGTGCGCTGCTGCTGCCGGCGGACAGGATCCTCCTCCTCTTCCTCCTCCTCCTCTCACTGGCGGCATCATCTGGCTCCCCTGGACCCCTCCTCCCTCCTCTTCCTCCCCCCTCCTCTTCCTCCCCCCTCTCTGCTGCAGGCAGAGTCGGACTGAAGCGTTTGTGCAGCGAGACGCTGGAACAGTGTCGCTCCAACAATATGAACCTTGGTTCCTTTTCATTTAGATTTTGAGCCTTAATATAAAATCATTATTCCAACAGGCTCACGCGGGTCACGTGTCACACTGTACGGGCCCCGTGAGGGCGGCAGGCTGCGTTCAAGGGCCGATGGGATAGTCCGACATGCGGCGTTGCATTCACGTTCCATTTTGTAGCAATTGAAAATAAGGGATAACATAGCTAATCACAGCCATACATTTATTTTTACTACAGACATGGCGCACACCTTTAGAGATCCCAGGCTGACGCTTTCATCATCATCATCATCATCAGCAGCAGCAGGTGATGAGTAACATCAACACACAGCAGCTTACATCACATTGTCTTCATCATCATGTTGAACCTTCAGAGTTTCAAATGTAGTAAAACGACATAGGGTGAAGACTGGGTTTAAAGTTATGATTAGAGTGAGGGTGAGTCTCCATGTCAAACATAGCTGTCCTACATGGACATCTAGAGGCGCTTATATGTAACTACAGAAGATTCAACCATCTCAACATTTTGTGCCTATTTTTTATAATAATAATAATAATAGTTTTATCAGGCTTTCGACAAATGCTCTGTAAATAAAAGTGCCCCAGATTAGAAAAAATATACCCAAATAATAAAAATGATTTTGTTTTAGCTTTAGAAAACACAGTATAATAAGAAGCCTTATATAAGGCTATTATCCATTGCATAAATTAAATACACAAATACATACATAATAAATAAATAAAATAAGCCTATAAATCGATAGAAAATACAATTATAAATCTATAATATCAAATAAAATTGGAAGGTAATTTCATATTTTATTTATAGAGTGGACTGGTCAATTACAATTTCTTGTAACTTTTTCCCCAAATCACATGTTTAATTATTATTGTTTGATAAAAAAAAAGTCAAAAATGCTGGAATCAGTCAACAAAACACATTTAATATAAAAATACAGGTGACATGACCTCAGTGTTTAACTAACATCACTTTAACCAGTTAACTAACATCACTTTAACCAGTTAACCAGGTAAACACAGCATCGATGACGCTGATGACGTGCAGCCGCAGGTCACGTGTCTCGGTGGTCATGTGACAGCCTGGGTCGATGCGGAAGTAAACACGGAAGTGGTCTGCAGTGGATCCTCCGGGTTCCGTTAACGGTCGTTTCAAGGCTCCCAGCGGCCGCGGCGGCTCGTTTGTCTCCGGTTTGTGTCGGTGTCTCCGCTCCGAGCGAACACGATGGATAAAGTGTTGTTGTTAACCGTGAGCCTGGCTGTGGTCCTGACCCAGGTGACCCAGGTGACCTGCAGGTCCTCCAGCCTGAAGAGGGTCACCCAGGCCCAGGTGAGACCGCTGCCTTACCGCCATTATTATTATCACTGTTATTACAGCCTCGGTACTGTTATTACTATTGTTACTGATCTATCTGCTGCTCCACATCTGATCCATAAAGCAGCTGTCTGTCTCCAGCCAGCTCAGAGTCCTGCAGTCACCTCACAGACTGATTCAACCTGTAGCTGTTTGATCAGTGAATTCATCAAGAAAACATCCGTCTGAAATATATAGAAACAGAAATATAGAAACATTTAAGTCAAACTGTGAAAACTGTTTCTGTTCTGAAAGTTTGACGAAAATCAAAGAAACAAGATCGACTCATTAGATTTCCTGGTGCGACTCATTTTTCACTACTCTGTGACATACTGTGGATGATTAATCGATTGTCCAGAATAACATAATTGGTACATGAATAAAAAAAAATAGGTATTTATTAGTTGATGTGGTATGAAGATCAGCTCCCAATATAATGATAATAACCGTTATGTAAAAAAACAAGTGTGTAAAGTTCCTCACAGACGTCAGAACAGTGAGGAAACACACACTGGAATCAGCACATAAAGAGAAATATTTAGTTAAAATAAAACGTGTATAAAAAAGACTGATTTAGTAGTTAGGAGTCTGGGAGGTAAACCCCCTTCAGGGACATGGACCTGGTGAGACCGGTACAGGCACTGGACAGGAAGTCTGTGCTGACTGATTCTGAATGTGAAGTGTGTGTGTTGGGGACAGATTCTGGGTTTTAACTGGAAGAACTGCGGCAATCCGGATGCTCCGGCGGTGCTGAAGACTCTGACTGTGTCTCCAGATCCGATCTCCATCCCCGGAGACCTGACGGCCTCCGCCTCCGGATCCACCTCCGTAGAGCTGAGCGCCCCCCTGGCTGTGAGTCCCGCCCCCCGCTGTGCTTATATACAGTCACATGATCTCCCCCACATCGTTCTTTGTGTCAGGACGCGTCTGAGCGTGAAACACTAACTTCCCTTTGTTAAAAGACTTCATTCATTCAGCCATGGGACCACGAACAGAGTATCACTCCACTCAGACTGTCTGTCTTTCTGTTGTTGGTCCTGGTCTCTGTTGTCGAGTCTGGACCTGCTGCTGATCCTGTGAGCCTCATGTGAGCCGATCAGACTGCAGCACAGAGCTGACAACAGTTCAGTATTAAGGAAATGAAAACTGCCTCTACAAGTCCTGAATGAGTCCTGACGGGTCCAAAGTTCTGTCCTCTAAACTGAGTTCTTCATGACTTTAATTCAATGTTGGAAATCTCATGAAGTTTATGGGTTTGTTTTTAAACCAGTCAGAAACTGTTTATTAACCAGTAAAGGTTTTGTAAATGCCCCTCATGTGGAAGCTTGTGATCCGAGGTTTGCTCCCTCTTCTCCCTGAGTTTTGACTGCAGGAGCAGAAGAAGGCTTATGAGCCTGCAGTCATGTGAGCAGGGAAACCTCAGCAGGTTGGATTCATACAGTATCTGGTCTCTTATCACATGTACAGCAATAACTGCAAAACCATGAAACCCACTGGTGTAAAGGTACACGAGGAGCCTGTTAGCTGCTGTTACCAGTCAGAAAATATCAGGATTCATTCCTAAAGTGTTTGTTTGTGGTGTTTTGCTTTAAAGTGCAGGACAAACCTCACCAAGACTTCTTAGTCGCACTAAATAACAGATAAAGTAGTTGTTTTCCTGATTATCAGTGGCCTCAGAAATGAAGAATGCAGCAGTATTACTGTGTTTTTTAAGTTTGAGCATTCTGTTTGTTGGATAACTGTTAGAGATCAGGAGAGTGAAATGATGTCCTGCACAGAAAGAAGGTTGTAGCAGAATCCCAGAGGCTGATGTTTATTTTATGCAGTTTGAAGTTGAACTTTTTTACAACAGTTAACAGTAGAAACTGTGTCCGCTCCAGTCAGCTGACTGTGGAACAGCAGCAGCAGCCAGCAGCTCCTTATCAGATGGTCTGATCACTGCTGAGGTGTGTTTCTACACTTTACACCTGGATCTGTTGGCAAACAAGGTCAAAATGTTCAGAGTGTGTTTGTTCATTATGTATTTAAAGTATTTGGACTCAGCAGCTGGTTTGCAATAATGTGATTCTTTAAAATCAAAAGCAGTCATTTGTCATCACACATGACCAGAGTTTATGGAGACTTCCTCTCTGTCACCACACTTTGTTTCATCTCTTTTTACAGTCTGGTTGTTGTTTGCATTGTGTCCGTCCATGTAGCAGCAGAGATTCACCACAGTCACCATATCTTCTCTCAGGCAGTTCAGGATCTGAAACCTTCTGTAGACAAACAGAGAAGCTGTTTGAAGAACCAAGAACTTTGTCTCCTTCCCCTTTTTTCAGTAATTGGACCTATTGATTTGAGTTTGCAGGATTTTGGATAGGTCTCACAGAGGAGCATCCAAACTGAACCTCACACTTTGTCTCCTCCTCTTCCTGTCGCTCCTCCTCAGCTGAACGTGACCCTGGAGAAGGAGGTGGCAGGTTTCTGGGTGAAGGTCCCCTGTCTGGAGGAGCTGGGCAGTTGTCACTATAAGGACGCTTGTGATATCCTGAACCAGCTGATCCCTCCGGGTCAGGACTGTCCTGAGCCGCTGCACACCTACGGGCTGCCCTGCCACTGCCCCTTCAAAGCTGTGAGTCTTTCTCAGGCACTAATGTGTCCGTTCACCGACGGCTCACTGACGAGGAGCTGGGGGTGAAGGGAGGGGAGCGATAACCTGCCTTACACTGTCACATTTTAATTACACTAATTACTCACAGCATTAAGCTCAAAGGCCGGAAAGCTTCAGTGTGAGCGGGAACATTACAGTTAATGTGATGATAAAACATTGGAACCATCATCCAGATCTGCATGAAGAGATGAGTGCTGACTGTCAAGTGGCTGATAGCTAATATGACCTTTGGAGAATCCCTGATCCTCTCATGGGACATTGTGGGACATTATACACTCAGTTATAAGAGTCTTCATCAGTCACTCAGCATTACTGGAAGTGAAAAGGTCTGAGTTGTGTTTCAGAGAAAAAAGTAAAACCACAGATGATTTACATATTTAAAATAAAATCTTTTGTTACAGTGATTTTGAAGACAAAACTCCCACATTCCAAATGTCCCATAATAACAAATTACTGTAACAAAATCAATTCCTTCATTTCCCACAGTGCAACTTGATAGTCTTTTTCAGTAGTGACCCACATGTTCCAAACACCCACTCCTCATGTGTCGCACTGGTGGAATTGTAATGTCCCATGTTTTCTAATTTGCACTTTAATTACACTTAACAAATGGGGCCAAAACAAGTGTTGTTCTAAATAGTAGTTATGTAGTATATGTGAAGGAATTTTCCTTCTTGTATGTTAAACTTCCCTCTTGTAGGTTAACGGTAACTTAAGACAGAGCTTCACAGGTCAGGTCAACTGTCTGTCTCTGTTCACCTGTCTCACTCTGTGTGCCAGACGAGGCCGAGTTGGCTCTGGCCTCTGGTAGACCAAGGTCTGCTAGATATCTTCTGTTTTCAGGGTTAGACACAACAGGCTGGAGCCTGGTTGTTGACGCTGGATAAGAGAGACTGTAGAGAGGCAGTGCTGTTGCTAGGACAGCAATGGTTGACGTCTTTCCTTGTTTGGATCTGATATCCAACAGAGTCATCACACATGACAGACTGAGTTAGGAATAACCTTGTTTGGATATAGCAGAACTTCTCAGTTCTGGGGAGGGTTAAACACTGAGCTTCAGGACACCATCTTCAGATTTGGGTAGCAGTACGCTGTGATTCACACGTGGTGTTTCCCTTTTCTCCTCGATCGAGCTTCAATAAATATTCCTGTGTAAGACATCCAGGTCTCCTGAAACTTCTTGTTAGAGTGAACCAGCTCTAAGATTTCTATCACAGTATACATATATACGTGTGTATGTGTGTGTGTGTGTGTGTATATATATATATATATATATATATATATACATACACACACGTATATCCTGACCCTGAGACTCACCCTCATGTCTGTCTGCCTCCTCAGGGCTCGTACTCTCTGCCTCAGTCGGACTTCTTCCTGCCCTACATGGATCTGCCCTCCTGGCTGACCAACGGGAACTACCGTGTGCAGGGTGTCCTGGGCAGCCAGGACAAAGAGCTGGGCTGCCTCAAGGTCGCCCTCTCACTTCACTCCAACTGAAGCGACACCAGCAGCCATCAGGGGGGTTCAGGTTCTCGTTTATTTGCACATAAAATGAAAGAAAATTGGGCAAGGAAAGCAGAAGTTGCACAATGAAACGTTTTGATTTCAGACAACAGTGAGAGGAACAAGATGGAAAACATTTTCACTTGTTGGTGCTTCTAATGCAGCACGTCTGTAGGAAAGCAAATCTAAAGCAAGGACGAGTAGAAACATTAGAGTCCTTTAGTCATCAAAGCAAACAAGGTACAATACTTGGATTGTTTTAGTACATTCACTTCTGTCTCTGCAGATACTAAACTTTACTGTTCATGTTCCCTGTTCGTTAGGATCCATCTGAGCCGTCAGGCTGCGTTTATTTCCTCCTCATGTGCAGTCACTGCTTCACTATATCTGCTCCTCATTACAGATGCTCCGACACCACTTTCCCCCCCCCCGATACTGATTCCGATATCTGATCAGCTATCAGCTATCTGCTGATACAGAGTATTGATCCAATACAAGTGCGTTAAAAACAAATGTATTATTATTAATTTTGAACATCTGTACACTGCTTTGTACAGATGTGATATGATGCTGTAATTGTTTAAAACCAAAATAATAATATTGCCAAATTGCTGACATTTTGCAAGCTCTTGCTTACGTTCAATACTGGTATTGGTATCAGAACAACTCTGCTCCTGGCTGGCAGACAAGACTTTCACCTTCATTTAATTCTACAGAAGATAGTCTCATATTTCTGAGAAAAAGTAGCAGAATAGCTTTTTTCTTTTCCTCAGACTGTAATCTCAAAAACATCTGCAAGTTGGACACATTTAGAAATCCCAGTCGTCATCAGGGTACCTTCTATGCTTTACTTTCCAGATATGGGCCACAGTATGCGCACTGTGTTCTCTGCAGCTTCATACGCAGGAGTTTTATCTAGATATGATGTGTGTGTGTGTGTGTGTGTGTGTGTGTGTGTGTGTGTGTGTGTCTTTCACACAGGGAAATGTTGTAATTTCATGTCGACACTCTGACAGGAAGGATAAAACTGCAATCTGCAACATGTAAACTCTTGATTGCTGCAGTGAAAACACACAGAAACTGTCCTCCTGTCAGCTGTGCTGCCTCCTGCTGGTCTCAGCAGCTCCTCTGGGTTCAGGGGCTGAAAACTGAGCAACATGTTCATATGTGCACAGATGTAGAACTAAGAGACAAAAGGAACAAATTCAGAAAGACCATCAATGAATTAGTGTTAAAAATGATGCTTGGGTCAGTTCTTCCATGGTTTGTGTGTGTTCACTGCATTAGAAAGTGAAACAGTTTGCAGGATTCAATCACAAACATTTGTCCTTTTTAATGCCTTCAACGTGTAAATAAATGTATAAAGAAAACAAGAACAAAAAGGTTAAAAGTCAGAATAGGTTTATATCATTTTAATATTTCTTTTCTTTAGTTTGTTACAGATTCTCTCCGTCTTATTTCTGCAGCAGTTTTAATTAAAGGGAGTTTAACAATGGTTTCAGTTGCTTTGGAAAGTTAAAGTGTGACGTCACCGTGCGGCCAGGAAAGGAGAGCTTTTTATGCCAAAATGATATAAAAATATACAGAATTCCTCCTCAGCGAGCCTCGTTGCTGAACTGCATTATGGTCCGTTGTGCTGATGTTTGTCTGCTCTCAGTCGTGTCTGGGAACTTTTTAAATGTTTTCCACCTTCGGATGCGAGCTTCTCTGTTTGAGACGGCGTTACCTGTTTTTAAAGGGTTCTTCACTTCTGTCATAGTTTCCTCTTTGACTTTTTTAAATGGGATGTTTTGAAAAAGGGTTTTTGAGTGTTGAGCGGAAGCTCAGCTGGGAATGATCAGCACTCATCTGCTTCAGTAACGTGGTACAGCTGATAGTAGCCAGTGTGTGAAATATGTTATACGATATTTGATCTTACTTGATTTTTATGATTTTGTCTGTTTTTACTAAGTGCCTGATCAGGAGCAATGCTTCTGTTTTACAATAAGATGAGAAGAAATTGAGACAGAGAGAAAAGTGGTTAGTTCATTGTGATTTAAATCATTTTCTACAGTGTTGATAATGATGACAAATGATCAGTGTCATGCTGGTGATTATTTCCAGTGTACAGTTTTTAATAAATTTTATCCCATAGATTGTGTATTTCTTCATGTCTTCATTTTACTTCAATAATCAAATGAAATGATTCATTAAAAAGCAAATTGTTCCCACATGAACCTGGAGAAGAAACACAAGTAACTTTTTTTTTAAAGGTGCCCCTCCTCCTTCCTGATGTTCCTGTAGCTGTTCCTTCTGTTACTGCAGCTGTTCCTTCTGTTACTGCAGCTGTTCCTTCTGTTTCTGCTGCTGTTCCTGTAGCTGTTCCTTCGGTTCCTGCTGCTGTTCCTGTAGCTGTTCCTTCTGTTCCTGCTGCTGTTCCTGTAGCTGTTCCTTCTGTTACTGCTGCTGTTCCTGCTGCTGTTCCTGATGTTCCTACAGCTGTTCCTTCGGTTCCTGCTGCTGTTCCTGTAGCTGTTCCTTCTGTTACTGCTGCTGTTCCTGCTGCTGTTCCTGATGTTCCTACAGCTGTTCCTTCTGTTACTGCTGCTGTTCCTTCTGTTCCTGCTGCTGTTCCTTCTGTTCCTGCAGCTGTTCCTTCTGTTCCTGCTGCTGTTCCTGATGTTCCTGTAGCTGTTCCTTCTGTTACTGCTGCTGTTCCTTCTGTTCCTGCTGCTGTTCCTGTAGCTGTTCCTTCTGTTACTGCTGCTGTTCCTGCTGCTGTTCCTGATGTTCCTACAGCTGTTCCTTCTGTTACTGCTGCTGTTCCTTCTGTTCCTGCTGCTGTTCCTTCTGTTCCTGCAGCTGTTCCTTCTGTTCCTGCTGCTGTTCCTGATGTTCCTGTAGCTGTTCCTTCTGTTACTGCTGCTGTTCCTTCTGTTCCTGCTGCTGTTCCTGATGTTCCTGTAGCTGTTCCTTCTGTTACTGCTGCTGTTCCTGCTGCTGTTCCTGATGTTCCTACAGCTGTTCCTTCTGTTCCTGCTGCTGTTCCTGCTGCTGTTCCTGATGTTCCTGTAGCTGTTCCTTCTGTTCCTGCTGCTGTTCCTGTAGCTGTTCCTTCTGTTCCTGCTGCTGTTCCTGCTGCTGTTCCTGATGTTCCTACAGCTGTTCCTTCTGTTACTGCTGCTGTTCCTTCTGTTCCTGCTGCTGTTCCTGATGTTCCTGTAGCTGTTCCTTCTGTTACTGCTGCTGTTACTGCTGCTGTTCCTTCTGTTCCTGCTGCTGTTCCTGATGTTCCTGTAGCTGTTCCTTCTGTTACTGCTGCTGTTCCTGCTGCTGTTCCTTCTGTTACTGCTGCTGTTCCTGTAGCTGTTCCTTCTGTAACTGCTGCTGTTCCTGCTGCTGTTCCTGATGTTCCTGTAGCTGTTCCTTCTGTAACTGCTGCTGTTCCTGCTGCTGTTCCTGATGTTCCTACAGCTGTTCCTTCTGTTCCTGCTGCTGTTCCTGATGTTCCTGCTGCTGTTCCTGATGTTCCTGTAGCTGTTCCTGATGTTCCTGCTGCTGTTCCTGATGTTCCTGTAGCTGTTCCTTCTGTTACTGCTGCTGTTCCTGCTGCTGTTCCTTCTCTTCCTGCTGCTATTACTGCTGCTGTTCCTGCTGTTGTTACTGTTGCTGTTTCTAGAAGCACTAACTCTACTACACTACATGAAACCATGAAAAACAGAACAAAACCAAAAGTACACAAAATCCAGACAATCCCTTCTTTGTGATTTATTACAGTTCCTTCTGCAACAAACCTGAATTAGATATAAAAAACACCCTGAAGAAATCATTAAAATCAACATCCTGGTTTTTATAGTTAGTAGCATGTAACCTGCACAGCTGTGCCCACAAATCTCAGGATCATGTTAAAAACCCAGTTCACATGTTTCCCATCCACGTGGATCCTTCTTGACTCTGAAACTGGAGCTCTGCTGATGAACATCAGCTTCTGGCGTCTGGGAACGTTCATTAAAGGTTCTGTGTGGTTCCCTCACAGATGAAAGACTGAGTTCAGATCCGACGGGGCGACTGAACCTCCGGAGAATAAACAAACCACAGGGTCCAATCAGCTGAACAGACCAGCTACAGGAAGTTAAGAAGGTCATGTGTTTTCGCAGCATGTGGACACCAGCCGTACGTGTGCTAACAAGCTTGATTCATCATTTTAATCTCTCGTTCATGTGTCGTGTGATTTTGGCCACGAGGGGGCAGAAACATTCACAGTAATCCCAGTTTAATTGATCTTAATAACAAACATTTCTCACCACCTCAAAGACACAGAGCAGCAGTGTTTCACTGTGTGCACGGAAACATCCTCACTGTTACATCACACGTGTCATTTGAACTCAAAATGAAATTAAAGTGCATATTTTTTATCATTAAGCCTCTTTTTAAACCTTGTGAATTGGATTAAAGGGGAATGCGTAGAATGTGTGACTGAGTTTAAACTGGTTTTATCTGGATGAAGAATTAAATGATAACAGCGACTCAGAGGGGTTCAGAGATGAAACCAGCCTGAGAGATGATCAATACTCTTATTTCAGAGGACGACTTGCAGTTAGTTTGTAATTTATTTCACTGCATGAGAGAAATAACTGCAGCTTAGTGCGTCATCACCGAAGCAAAGCAGTGACACCACACATACTGCTAATTAAATCTTATTATTAGAACAGGTCAATACAAAGCAGTGAATCTTAGGCTGTTAGATTCTGTCGATCATAACATCTGACCTTGTCCGGACTAGATGAACAGTCATTAAATGGTTTTATGACTCTCTCTCTCTCTCTGGCAGCACTCCGGCAGTTTCCCATTATTACAAACCAAGTGCTCTTCAGGTGAGTATCGGTGTCCCACAGGGATCCTCTTCTCTTAATCCAGTGTCCAGCCTACTGTCCCTATCCATACTCCCTCTCAAACTGAACTTTATACATTTGAATCTCCTGTTAAGGTCAAAATGCCTTTTTGTGTGGAACCAAATCATGCTGCTCTTTTGTTGGTAAGAGGACCATTGTACCATCTACAGTCTGTCAGCTCCTGATTGTGGTGATGAAAAAGCATATGGAAACAGATGACAATATTTGCTTCACAAAGAAAAAGTAAGTAAATGTTAAACAGTAAAAATGTGGCAGGTGTAAAAAAAAGGGCAATATAAGAGTCGAAGGGACCCAAGCGTAATCAAGCAGACAGAAACAGCTCAGGGATTTAATGATGAGATGAAGGAGCTTCAGCTTTGTGACATGGAGACTAACTGAAGGAAGGAAGGGAAAAGGTACTTTTCAATACACTAACTTAAGCTTCCTCGTATCCTCTCTCCTCCTGGGACCTGGAAATCGTTCCCCACCATCATGGAGGATCCCTTAAATGCACCTCGAGGAGATGAGGAGAGAGGAGACAAGGAGAGAGGAAACACAGATCAGTATCCTTCAGTATCCTGAAGGAAGAGAATTGAATGACAGAAGCAGGAAGACAAGTGAGCATAATGAAAAGCACCCTCAGAGTCAGGTACAGGTTCCAGGTTCCAGGGGGAACTCACTGAAGAGACGAGCTTTCCTGTTCAGTAGTTTCCTCTTACTGTAAGAAGAAATCCGAGCCCCTTCTCTTCCCTTTCTATCTTAACTCTCAGCACTGAGACACTGAAGGCTGCTGCTCCTTGATCTGAGGGATTCTTGTGGAAATCTAATGACACAGTAATCATGATCATGAGATGAGACTGATGGTGTTGTAGATGTGCACGGAAACATCCTCAGACGTGTTAATGTGACTTCAGCTGCAGATTAAATCAAAGTCCATATCTGCTTCTTTTTTAGCTCCATCTTAAATTTGGATTTACTAAATTGGATTAAAGTTGAATTTGTTGGAGTTCACTAATGCTGTCGAGGGGTAACTGCTTTGATCTGGATGCTGCTCTCTCAGCTCAGTGTGCAATTTATTAACATTCAATTCAAGACTCACTCAGAGATGAACCAGATTCCCTGAGAAGAAATGATCATTTCTCTTATTTTCACACAATGACTTGCAGTTAGTTCCAACTTGTTTTTGAGCTGTAACTCTATATTTGTGCTCTTCATCCCATTTAATCTGCCAAACTGACGCTGATGTAATGATGAGACACTACAGTCACTGAGGGTCGGAGGACTTGTTTCTTCACTCAAGAAGAATTCATGTCAATCAGGAAATTATTTGAATCTGATAATATAAAAAAAGCTGAGGATAATAAAATTCATTCTGCATATCATGAGTGCAACGTTTCTATGGATGCAGGTTTACACACACACACACACACCTACACACACACACACACACACACACACTCCTCCACACAAATATTCTGACATACATCAGTACACACATACATCCATAGATGTTTACCCATGTAATATTTATTTTAATATGAATGTTAAGTGGGTGCGTGTGTGTGTGTATATGTGTGTGTGTGTGTGTGTGTTGAGGGAGTCAGTAGGTCTTGGTGAGGAGGATGAAGATCCACAATCACAGGAAGAAACAGTTAACCCTGCAGACATAAACACAGAACTGTTACGATGCTGCTGCAGGTCAGTGTGTCGCAGTTATGTAATCACTTCAATAACACACACACACACACACACACACACTCTGTTGCAGGGGGGGGTCAGTTGTTATTCTGTTTATTCCAAACAAACAGGAAATGTAAAACGCATCATGGCTTCTTCTTCTGCAGGAGAAACAAGCTGCCGGACTACAGGAGGGAACTCAGGAGCACTGAGCTCGTCTATTAGACACAGGAGGCCTCACTTGCTTTTATTTTCGTTGGTCAGCAACAGTTCACCTCCAGCTTTAAGCACCACAGTGGTGATGAGCTTATGTTAAATATAAAAAGGTGTATTTGGAAATAAAACAATGTATTGATTCTAATGCCCCCTTTTAATATTTATATTACTGCCACAATAACGTCATGTTTTTGAGTTGAAATATCCTTATTATTTCCAAGCAATTATCTCTCCTCTTTAGTTTCCTCCTCTCCTCTCCTCTCCTCTCCTCTCCTCTTCTCTCCTCTCCTCTTCTCTCCTCTCCTCTCCTCTCCTCTCCTCTCCTCTCCTCTCCTCTCCTCTGCTCTCGTCTCCTCTCCTCTCCTCTCCTCTCCTCTCCTCTCCTCTGCTCTTCTCTCCTCTCCTCTCCTCTTCTCTCCTCTTCTCTCCTCTCCTCTCCTCTCCTCTCCTCTGCTCTCGTCTCCTCTCCTCTCCCCTCGTCTCTTCTCCTCTCTAGTTTCCTCCTCTCCTCTCCTCTCCTCTGCTCTCCTCTCCTCTCCTCTCCTCTCCTCTCCTCTCCTCTCGTCTCTTCTCCTCTCTAGTTTCCTCCTCTCCTCTCCTCTCCTCTGCTCTCCTCTCCTCTCCTCTGCTCTCCTCTCCTCTCCTCTCCTCTCCTCTCCTCTCCTCTCCTCTCGTCTCTTCTCCTCTTTAGTTTCCTCCTCTCCTCTCCTCTCCTCTCCTCTCCTCTTCTCTCCTCTCCTCTCCTCTCCTCTCCTCTCCTCTTCTCTCCTCTCCTCTCCTCTCCTCTTCTCTCCTCTCCTCTCCTCTCCTCTCCTCTCCTCTGCTCTCCTCTCTTCTCCTCTCCTCTGCTCTCCTCTCCTCTCCTCTCCTCTGCTCTCCTCTCCTCTCCTCTCCTCTCCTCTCCTCTGCTCTCCTGTCCTCTCCTGTCCTCTCCTCCCCTCCCTGCAGGACATCCTGTTTCTGACCTCCACCATCAGGCTGTTTCCTTCGACAGGAAACTCATTCTCAGATGGAGGAGAGGAGGCGAGGGAGGAGGAGGCAGGATGAAGACGAGGAGGTGAGGAGGAGAAGAGGAAAGTCTGCAGAAGTGTTTAAGGAAGAGAGAGGAGGGTGGAGAGGTAAAGGAGGCAGACAAAAAGGAGGAAGAGGAGGAGCAGAGGTCAGAGGTCGACATGTAAACAAATAAATCAGCGGTTTGGGAGGACAATAGAAGAGGAGGTGAACGGGTTCAGCTCGTCACTGATTGGGTGTCAACAGGCCCGTGTCATCACCTGTTGTCAAGTGGGATCCACCAATGAGAGGAAAGTACTGAGGGTCCTGTTGGGGGGCCACATTTAATCAAGTACTGTACTTAGTACAAAGTCCAGGTACTTGTACAGTACTTTCTACTCACTACATCTCAGAGGTAATATTATAATTTAACAAGTATAATAATACTTTTTACTGCGCTAAATAAAGTGATATTAAATATACTTTAAAGTCAGAAAGTGTCCATGCAGCCTCTCTGGATTGAGGATGACTGTGTCTCTTGGTTTCATCCAGAAACTGGATCCACATCTTCACATCTCTGCTCGACAAGACATGAACCAAACAACCGTCCACAAAGGTCAGAATGAGTAAAAACACCTTTTCCTTCCTACGTAACACCTGATTCTAATGTTATAATCATGGCAAACTTTTAAAGGTACAAATGGTGATCCTGAGAGAAATAAAGACCAAATAAAAACTGAAATACATTACACCCTTCATGGATTTTTATTTGATCGTATTTTGAAAAATATTGAATGATCCTTTCAGTATTTCTGAATCACACCTCGATGATAACATGAGATCCAGGAATGAAGGCACAGTTTAAACACAGTGTGGTGACTTTAAATAATCACTTATTTAATCATCAACATATGAAGAAATCATTTCCACTGGTGATCTCGTGTTGCTGCAGAAACATGGAAGTCTGAAGAACTTTGAGGCTGCGATGCCAATTTAGTGACTTTTAAAGGATAAAGCCATGAAGTCATTTTTCTGCACTATATTTCTATTTCCTGTGTGTGGCTCTGAGCTACAAGCCCATTGGTTCATATTGAACATGCTGGGGACTATTTTCAGCAGCGGATTAATCCACTGAAGAAAATATTTGCTTTAGTAGTTTCTATTTTCATCACATGCTGCTATGAATTCTGTAAATTAAATTTGATGAAGTCATTCATTCAGGTCACACTGCAGAAAGCTAATATGTAAAATGAGTTAAGTCACACACACACACACACACACACACACACACACCACACACATACACGCACCACACACATACACGCACACACACACACACACACAAACACACCAGAAACACACGCACACACACACACACACACACACCAGAAACACACGCACACACACGCACACACACACACACACACACACACACACACACACACACACACTTGAGAGTGTGGTATTTGTCTTCTTCCACTCTGATCCTTATCTGGCAACATGTGGGTCAGCAGATCAGCTACATCCTGCTTTTAACCACACACACACACACACACACACACACACACTGTTGGTGGAGGGTGTTTCAGCTTCTTTCAGTGAGGTTTCAGGTCAAACAAAAGGTGAATTTACTGTCGACTGCACTAATGGCTGCTAATGGGGTCACATTTAATTGCACACAAACACAGACACACACACACACACACACACACACACACACACACACACACAATCAGGTGAAGCTCTAAATCTGCTGCCACTCTCCCACATAGCTTCGATGCCCACAGACATTGTGCACCTCGTCCACTAACGGTTTAGTGTTTAGTTAGTGTCCAGGCAGGGAGCAGTGTCGACCTCATGCAGTGAGACAGATTATAAGCGTGTGGAGGTCAGAGTGTAGCACAGCCAGCCTTCATGCCAGGGACCACAGTTTGGATGTAATTCATATTCCTGTTGTTATTAACCAGCCATGATCTTTCCTAATGTGGGAATCAGCAGGAGTTGTCTGGTGCTGATCATGGCAGTGACATACCTGCGTACTGAAGAGAAGTTGGTCCAGTGGTTCCACTGAGGCTATTGTATAACCCTTGTTTGAATATTTGAAAAAGGTAAGAGACTACATTACATTTTTGTGTGTGTGTGTGTGTGTGTGTATTATTGACACTAAGAGACACACCATAAAGACTGTAATGTTTGTCCAGTTGACAAGACAGAAAAAAGCTCAGTCCAGGTGTATTTCAAAGGAAACAGTAATAAACTGTGTATAATACACCAACATTGTCACATATTGTAGTTTGATATCCCCCCCCCCCCCCCCCGAAGACTTGTCCTAACTCACTGCAGCTGTTGCAGATGTTCTTCATTCAGTCGTTTGGTTTTTATTTCAGGTTTTCCTTCTTGTTGAAAACGTCTCATTCTTACATTTGAAGCAGCTTAAGAAAAAAAGAATCCAAATTATATTAGGAATGAAAGTAGATAATGAACACTGAAGGAGTTAATGTGCAACAGCTTCAACATGTGAGTGTAGAAAGTTGTCACTGCTCACAGGAAGACTGATGGGACGTCCCGTCCGGACCACACAAACCTTCACACAGGTGGAGAATTCATTGGAAACAGACCGGAGCTCTTCCTGTAACTTATTCAGCTGGGAATGTCCCTCTACCTCCCTCTACCTCCCCCTCCCTCCCTCCCTCCCTCCCTCTCTCACACACACACACACACACACACACACACACACACACACACACACACACACACACATTGGTGCCACCAGTTGATTGGCTGCAGACAGGAGATTGATGGTGTTTGTTTTGCCGATAATCTGATCTGACTGGCTGCTATCTGTTCCGTGTGGATCAGCTCCAGCTCAGGTTGAGTTAAAGAGAGTTAAAGTTTGTTTTTATATTCATCATTGTTCTTAAAGTTCAGACCTGTATGTCCTCTCTCCTCCCCATGAGTACCGCTGTACTTATAGCTTCAGTCGTCTGTCTCTCTGTCCAGTGGACATCTTTCACTGGCAGATGACAGTGCTGATCCCCCCCAGCAGAGAGGAACGTGATATGCTTGAACCCTCTCAGCCTGATTCCCTCTCAGCCTGCAGGATATTCTGGGGACCAAATGAAAAATAGGCACTTTGCATGCTGGGAAGACATTCAACTCCCGTCAGTGGATCTGCAGCTGTTGAGCTTTGACTGGTTTAACTGGTTTTAACCAAAGACAAGAGACAGAAATATACACCTGAAATAATGTATGTCTTATTTATCTTATCAATCTTATTAATTATTAGTAGTATTATGATTTTACATTTACTCTTTGTAAGGGCTTTGACAGAATGAGTATTTGATCAAGTTTGCAAACCTCCACTTCGATGTCTCTTGAGTTTCAACTTAATTGTAAATTCCACTTAAATCTCTGTCATTCGTCCGTACTTTAGTTAATCAATCACAGCCTGCGTTGGGTATTAAAGCCCAGTACAACATCCTACAGTTTTAGACTATTGTCCTTGTTTTGGGGTATTTTTTTTTCCTCGTTTCCTCTTCTCGTTTCTTGTGTTGACAGTAAAGACCGATCTTTGCATGAAACATACGACCACGCGAGTTGCAATTGACAGATGGAGGTGGTCGCTGTTGGGATGAGATGGTTTGATGCATGTTTGCATGCATGACTGAAATGAGCTCCTGCCATGATTTGCTGGAAATGTTTTGATGTCTGCGGTTGAAGATGGACGCTTTAACGCTTCATAATTATACTAGGGAAGAAACTGGAATGTGGGTTTTGTCACATTAAAGACAGGCTTCTGAATTTTGAGCATTCATTTCATAGCTTGCTGCATCTTCAAGGATTCATTTTCCATAGTAAAACACCCATATCAACTTGTTCATTTTGAAGGACTTACAACAAATAAAACTGTTGGTTCAGAGAAGAGAAAGCTGTCATTGTATTGGATGTCCTTGACTGTGGACACATCAAACTTTGGAAGGAATACACAATATTAATTAACTCTTTATGCTAAAAAAAAAAACAAAAAGCCTATCTGCTTTCACAGAGAGTTAAATGCAAAGCAGAATGTTACTGACAACTGACAGCTCATCTTCCAATCTGTATTTTTCTTTTTGCTGTCAGAAGCCCAGATCATACACAAAACTGCAATGGAGTAGACCTACAAATGTAAGTCCCTCTGGGATTTAACTTAACACAAATTTTCCATATGATTTAAGGGCCCAGACTGCAGGTTGTGATGAGTTTATGCGGTCTGAAAGGGAGAGAAAAGCTTTAAGCAACGGCGAGGCGGTGTCATGTTTCTTTAAAAGCACTCCAGAGCTGTGGTGAGTTTCCTCAGGGAAGGAGGGCTTTTCTTTGTGTTGATTCTGGATAGATTTGCATATGGCCCTCCTCCTCCCTTTGGATTGGCCAGGGCTCTGCCAGCATGTGGAAACCCACATCCAAACTTTCTCAGTTGGAGCAAAAATTTCCTGAGTTGAGGAGGATGAAGTGAGAGGCTGGACGCCAGCAGCTGTATGAGTGAGTAATAACAGCAGGAGAGAAGCTGCTAGTGCGTGAACAGACACAGGATCAGAACTTAATTGTAGGTTTCTCTCCTGACCAAACTGGAGCTTTCTGTTTTTTCTAGGTATCTGCTTTACAAAACAAACAGTTTTCTTCACTGGTTTGGTTGTGTTTATTTGTTTCGTGAAAAGAAACTAGATTATTTCGAAGATGAATTGGATTTGATCATCATTTTATATAATGTTTGTTACAGAAAAACATTATATTTTTCACTTCTATTTCAAAAGAAGACAGTTTTAAAATAATTTAAAATTTAAAAGTAAAACAAATTTGCATCTTTTTCTTTATAGTGATTTTTAGAGATGTATGTTTAGCCAGTTGACAGGAGATTATTATTACTTCACATCATTATGCTGCTGGCTCTACTTCTGGTTCTGAATCTTTGCTCCGACGCTCACTCCTCTGAGCCGTCATCGATAACCATCCAGTACCGGGTTTGGGAGGAACAGCCGGCGGGAACCCGGGTCGGCCGTCTGGTGGACGACCTCCGGCAGAGGGACGAAGGCGGTCTTCTGGAGGATTTCCAGGTGGTAGAGCACGGAAAAGCCCTTCCCTTCTCCGTCAGCACTCGGGACGGGGTTCTCTCCACCCAGGGCCGACTGGACAGGGAGGAGCTGTGCAGGGGGTCGGACCTGTGCGAGCTGGCCTTCAGCGTCCTCTACAGGAAAAGCGGTGCTGTGAACTGTCTGCGGGTTCGTGTGGAGGTGATGGACCAGAATGATCACAGTCCCAGCTTTCCCAGCGCGCTGCAGGAAGTGGAAATCTCAGAGACCGCCGGCCTCAGGATGCGAATCCCTTTGGACCGGGCGGTGGATCCTGATGCAGGTCCTAATGGCCTCCAGACCTACTCGCTGTCTGTCAACCAACACTTTGCTCTGGATGTGACAGTCGCTCCAGGTGGGACAAAACAGGCAGAGCTGGTGGTAATCAAAGAACTGGACAGGGAGGTTCAGGCCTCATTTGACCTCACCCTGGTGGCATGGGATAAAGGGAACCCCCCCAGGTCTGGGAGCACATTAGTCCGTGTTCATATTCAGGACTCAAATGACAACAGCCCCACGTTTGAGGACAGCACTCCCACTGTGGAGCTACCTGAGGATACAGCACGTGGAACAACCATCATCAACCTCAAGGCCACTGACCCTGACCAGGGTGCCAACGGGGAGGTGGAGTATTCGCTCAGCAAGCACACACGTCCGGAGGTTCAGAGGCTCTTCTACGTAGATCCACAAACTGGAGCTGTGAGTCTCAAAGCACCTCTGGACTACGAGGCCCAGGCCTCTTATGAGGTAATCATACAGGCCCGTGATCGTGGGCCCAATGCGATCCCCACGCGCTGCAAACTGCACGTCAAGCTTAGAGATGTAAATGATAATGCCCCGAGGATACACATGACCTGGACACCACCCAACTCACCTGTGGCGACTGTGCTGGAAGGAGCACTAGAAGACACTTTCCTTGCTCTGGTGATGGTCTCTGATGCAGATTCAGGACAAAATGGCAAAGTGCAAGCACACATTCAGCAAGGATCTGGCCCATTCCGCCTTAAACGTATCCATGGCGACAATTACATGATCGTTACCAATGGCAGCCTGGATCGAGAGAAGGTAATGCAGTATAACATCACGGTCCTCGCCCAGGATTATGGAGACCCCCCACTGTCTTGTGTTAAACACCTGCCTGTCCAGGTTCTGGATGAGAACGACAATGCCCCGGTGTTCTCCACCTCCTTCTATATGGCTTCCATCAAGGAAAACAACATGGCTGGCTACCACGCTCTCAAAGTTGAAGCCCATGATGTCGACCTGGAGCTCAGCGGAAGAGTGTCCTATTTCATTCACAACTCCAATGAAATGGAAACCAACACCCAGTCTTTCTCCATCCACCCCACCAGTGGCATTATAAGCGTCCAGCGTCCTCTGGACTACGAGGAATCCCAAACCTACTCTTTCATTGTGGATGCCGTTGACCAGGGTCATCCGCCTCTCACCAGCACGGCCACTGTGCAAATCGAAATCCAGGATGTGAACGACAACTACCCGGTCATCAAGGAGCCCAAACCCAGAAATGGTGTGGCTTCTCTAAGTGTACCTGTCAATGCAGACAAGGGGGAGATTGTGACCGAGCTGGGGAATGATATGGAAGAGGTATCCACCACTTTGCCGTTCAATCACCCAGTCAGAGAGGGACTTGTTGGATTCCTCGCATCCACCATAAAGGCCGAAGACCCTGACTCGGGCCTGAACGGACAACTCAACTACTTCATCACTGATGGAAACCCCTACGGACTGTTCTGGTTGGATCAGGCTACAGGCCAGCTGTTTGTTAATACCACCAACGCTACTGAGCTCATTGGGAAAACCTTTAAGGTCAACATTGCGGTGTCTGACATGGGAAGTCCCAGTTTGGCCACCAAGGCGACTCTGGAGGTGACTTTCATCAATCTCAGGGACCATCTGAAGAACTCGTCACCTGGCAACCACGGACAGCTCAGCTTCACCATGATGATGGCAATCTGCCTGGGCGCCACCTGCCTGCTGCTTCTGCTGGCCGTCGCTTTGGTGACAACATTCTGCCGCCCAGAGAAACGGGACAACCGGGCCTACAACTGCAGACAGGCTGAATCGTCCTACACCCGCCACCCGCGGCGCCCACAGAAGAACATCAGGAAGTCTGATATCCAGCTAATTCCTGTCATCAGAGGGCGAAAGGAGGAGCCCCCTGAGGATGACAGTGAAGCCCAGCCACTGGCCTCGCCGTCAATGTCAGAAGATCAACAAACTGAGATACAGTATACTTTAACGCCATCAGTCATGAACACAAGCTTCCATTCCCAAGGCTACCCAGAAGGGGATCCCATCCAGGCTATCACCCACCACAGCAGAGCACTTCGAAAACCTGGAAACATCGAACTCAATGGCGCTTTGGCTCTGACGCCTGCCACATCATACCGGACACTTCGGAAAACCAGGAACCCTTCATCATCGTCTTCAGTCTCACATTCGAGCACCTTGAAGCGCCAGACTCACGCTGAAGGGGAAGAGGTGGAACCACTGAGTTCATCATCCCAGGCGACTCTCAGGAGGCCGAAGACCTTGGAGGGCCGAGGGGGCCGTGATGCAGAACATCGGCAAATGCTTCGTAACCTGGTTCGACTGTCCATGGCTGCGTTTGGAGACTCCATTGAGCTTTCTTCAGCTTCCCCAGAAGTGCAGGTGAGTTGCTGTGTGTTACTTATTTCTAACAACCACAATATAAACATTAATTCTTATTCCATGGTTCCTGTAAGTTAACTGAAATAGTTTGTCTAAACTTTGTTTCTTGAGTAAATTAGTTCAATTAACTAACAGAGTCACTAAAGTGTTTCTACTCAGATTTGCATTCCTGTTACAAATACAATGCATGCTGGGAAGTATGCTAACATATTGTATTTGTGATTATCATTATAATGTATTTTATTTATTGAGTGGTAATGAGTGCTCATTTTGAACTCAGTTTCATGTCACAAGGCTTAAACTAATTATTACAAGTTCTGAAGTTGTTTTCAAGGCAGAAAATAACTTCACTAAAAGTTGATTT
The DNA here is from genome assembly GCA_031216445.1 of Lateolabrax maculatus. NCBI lineage: Eukaryota > Metazoa > Chordata > Actinopteri > Acropomatiformes > Lateolabracidae > Lateolabrax > Lateolabrax maculatus. The sequence goes on from CM062206.1 coordinate 630,091, forward strand.
GACATTTTTATACATTTAGATTGTACTAATGATTTAATCAAACCTGCCTGAAGTAGTTTTAATGTCTGCTTAGTTACATTCTCCACTGTACCTTAAACATTAAGGCTAATGTGCTGCTGTGGGCTCCTGTTTAAATGTCATTTACCTCCATCTAAAATGTGTGATCACATTTATTTAAACATGTGCTTACAGTTAGTGTTGGAGTAATTAAGTCTCCCCCTGCAGGCTTTGAGATTAATCTGAAGTGAAGTCCATTAGAGAGTAGAGAGTAAGAGCCCCCCCAACCAACACACACACAGACCAGCTTCCCTTTCATTTTCCCAGCAGCCTCTCTGCTTTTTCAGCCTCCTGTATGATGACTTACTTACGGAGCCTGAAGGCTGGAGTCGGGTGGAGGTGTGTGTGAGGGGGTATAACTGGCTGACGGATGACTGTGGAGCCAAAAAGCAGCGAGTTTATTCAGGTGCTCATGTGTCAGAGACAGTAATCCCCCCCCGAGAAACTCTGACAGTCCTTTTTACTGAATATCACATATCACAGTCATATTGAAACCAGGAGAGGAGGAGGAGGAGGAGGAGGAGGAGGAGGAGGAGGAGGAGGCAGCCCTGCAGGATGGGGGGTCTGAGGGCAGTTAAAGTAAGCTGTGATGTGTTTGTAGTGTAAACTAACACCACTCTGACACGCTGCTCTGTCACTTACAAATGATCCAAAAACTTTTACCAAGCAGGAGGAAGAAAACAGCAGCTCAGAGTGCAGAGCAGGACACTCAGCCGGCTCCAGATACTGTATGTTCACAGATTTACCCATTCCAGCAGAGCGGGACTGCACTCTGACTACAGCTACTACAACTTAGTCTTGTTTAATCAATCTGGGGTCACAGTTGTGGCAGGCTGTGTTTTACCAAAGGGCAGAGATCAGAGAATTCAGCATTACACATTCGACATCTTTAAAATCTGCACAACAATTAAAAATAAAGTTCTGTGGGTTTGAACAACGATTGACCAAGGACGGAATCACTGTTTAAGAGGAAGAGAACCAATTTAAAACTACCGATTATATTTAATAAATGATCTGAAGAGAGTAATGATGACTTTAGCCCAGAACATCTTGTTGGCTTCAGGAACAACAGTTTTAACACTTTAACACTTTAATGCTGCGCTGGTTAAAACAGACCCACGTCACTGAGGGCAAAAGTTGCTGCCAACGCCCAGCAGACAGAGAACAAAGAGCTCGGCCAGGTTCCACATCCTCACGTGAGTCCCATTACAGAGAGGAAGAGGCCTTTTCTTTTTACCCAGCATCCCCCTCTCCTCTACCCTCCCAGTCAGCCCAGTTGGCACTCGGACTTCAGGCATCTCTCTCCTCCCTCGAGGTCGCAGAGGAAGAGGCCTGCTGGACGCCCGAGAGGGGGGGGATTTACTGTTCACCTCCACCTCACACACACACATCCACACACACACACACACACGCACACACACGCACACACATCCACACACACACACACACACACACGCACACCCACACACGCACACCCACACACGCACACACATCCACACACACACCTCCCTCCCTCCATATTTCGGAGCCCATCCTAGAAGGAAACCGGCCAGAGAAGAATAGGCTTTTACGTAGAGGCCATTTCCCGTCGCTGCAGCAGCATGCACGTGCAAAAACACACAAATGTCATGGCTAAAACAGAGTCATATATTAGCATGAGAGCACACACACACACACACACACACCTTCCCCAGTGTGTGTGTGTGTGTTTCCTCCCTGGTGTGCAGTGTGTATCCGCTGTATAACAGAGCTGTCAGCAGAAAGCTGTGAGCAGTGAGACGGACGCAGCTGCTCAGTTCTCACACTGTAAAACTGAGAAAAAACTGATATTGTTTGTTCAGTTTCTACCTGAGCGACGCTGGAATCAGCTGCTCAACCAGATAAACCAACACATGGACGCAGGAGCTTCTGTGGAGCTGCTGAGCTTCAACAACATTTGATCAAATCTGACTTCAGGCTCAGCTTTCAACATCTGAAACTAACTCAAGTTAAAACTTTTGTACACACGGCAGGTCTCGACCTGAACCTACAACCTGAGCGTGAGATAAACAGCAGAATAAATCAGTTAGTGACTGATATACTGTATGAAAATGTAACTGCTCACTGACTGATGTGTGATGATCAGAGTATTTTACCTAAGAAGACTCGTCACTCTGTTCATCTTGTTGAATTGCAAAACCCGCAAGCTCAGAGCCCAGCTCACAGAGAGAGATTCAACCAGAGTCAAAAGTTTCATTTTAGTCTTTGGTCAAGTTACTTAGGGTGACGTGTGTCATTTTTTGCAGCTAAAAGTGAAATACCTGCTCCCTGAATGTTTGACATGTTGTTTTCTGAGTTTTCTTAGCTTAAAACTGCATTCAGACCTGAACCAGGTCTTGAAATTTCAAGGCATCTCAAGACCCGTGACTTGAAAAAACAGTGTTAGAAGAACCTCCCTCTGAGGGATGTTCGTGGTCTCAGATCAAAGACGAGTCTGAAATAATAAATCTTTAGATAACGTGTAATTCATTATTCTAACTAACCCCTCTATCTTTCACCTCCCTCCCTCCTCTTCCTCCCTGCAGCAGATCTCCCAGCTCCTCTCTCTCCTCCGGCAGGGTCAGCTGCAGCCGAGGCCCAACTTCAGGGGGAACAAATACTCTCATCGCAACGGCAGGTCAGTCTGACTCCTCCTCCTCCTCCTCCTCCTGTAATCCCCATCCTCAATATAACCCTCCACCTCCTCCCTCCACCTCCTCTCTCCACCTCCTCTGAAGTACAGACACAACAGAAGCACAAGGTCAGACCTCCTCCTGTGGTCTGTAAGTATTTAAGCCCTCAGCTTTATGTTGTAACCAGCTTCCATTTACTCATAATGATGCCATTTTTATTAGATTTTTTTTCATGAATTCAACCCATAAGTGACATTATAGCATTTACCAAGAAATTAACTGGAATTTAAAATGACATTCTGGCGAAAGTGAAAGGTTTGTTATGTATCATGTGTTCAACGAGAATACGACTGAAACGGCAAATCTACAGCAGCTCTTTTTATTTTGTGGTTAAAGTCTACTTTTCATCTGAAGAAACCAGAGTTAATGAGAACATGTAGCTTTGTATATTGGGTTGAACGTTAATATCAGAGCAGGAAAGTCATTTTTCACTGTGACTTTGTGAAATGTGGTGAGTCTGTCTCGTGGCTTTCAGAATGAAAACAACAACACTACAGAGAAGCTGGCTTTACTTTGTGGTTCTTCTGTTTTTTCCACCAACACACATCTTAATGTTGTTTTCGTGATTACGTGATGCCACAGTGAACATGTCAGACAACACTCAAAGCTTCTTAATTTGAACCTTTCAAAGTGTAGTGCTGTGGTGAATGACGGGTCAGGACGCTGACACAGGTCATCAACACAACCGGTCTCGTCCAGCTCCTGAATAAGTGGTCTGGATTCTTTCCTCCTCTGTTCCCTCGGAGCCAGCTGGCTGCAGGTCTGGACTGTGATCTCTGATCAAACCGGGCTGCCTCTGATAGCAGCACAGACAGACATTAAAGGGGAATGCCACCTACTTTAAAAGCTCACAGATGTTCTCCCTGAACCAGGACACTTCAGTTTGTGTCTGCATAAAAAAAGGTTATCACCGTTATAACCAGCCCGTCAGATGTATGCAGAAGTGTGTGTGGTTGGTGTGTAGCAGCAGATGTCATCTGATGTACATGGGATTTTATCACAGTAAACCCAGTCAGTTGTGTGTAATGTCGCCGTGCTGCACCACTTCTCAAACTGCAGATGGAAACAGATTTGCTTCCTTCAGATAGCTGCGCATCAACAGATTCAAAGATTCATAATGATTTCCTTTTCAAAGTAAAAGCAGAGTAAAGCTTCACTGCATTCTCCTTCCAGAGGGAATCTTTCTTGTTGTTGATGCGGTGAAAGACTAAAAGACTGAATCTGTAGCCGATGAGTGTCCTCCTCCGTGTTTCTGACCGACTGACCTGCTGGGACTGAAATAACAGCAACAGACAAACAGGACACCAAGTCCACCAGTCAATGTCACAGGAAGAGTGTTTAACTGGCTGTGAGTGAAGGCAGGTTATAGCAGCTCTCTGAGTGATTCAGCCTCTGACAGGAAGCAGCTACCTCAGCGTCTCCGTGGCGATGAGATTAGATCTGACATCACACACACACACACACACACACACACGCGCACGCACCCGCACACACACACCCCCACCCCCACACACACCCGCACACACACACACACACACACACACACCTTAGACTTAGACTCAACTTTATTGATCCCTCAGGGAAATTCAGTCTCCAGCAGCTTGTACAGTACAGTGGAAAGCATGTTGTACGTTGGCATGTTGTTGGAAAGCTTGCTGTACTTGTGAGGTCCTTTGACTTTATCCAGAGCTGTGGCAGATCATGGGCGTCTTCGGTGAGGATTTTGGAATGATGTTGTCAGGTCAGAAAAGGCTCGTATGTGTTGATTTGATGAAAAAGGAATTTATTCAGTCATGTAGTTCAGAGGACTATCCTTTACGTCAGGCTTTGGTTTAAGTCCTAATCACTTCCTGAATACCGACATGGAACCGAAAGTTGTTCTTTAACACGTCTATGAAAGTAACCTGAACTGAAAACAAGCAGAATCATCAGCTCACAGTCAGATTAGATTTAAATCTTCAGTACCAGAATAAAGTGAGGTTGTATTGTTGCTCCAGAGTGACTAACTCATCTGTGAGCTCATCTTTATCTGACTGGCACTTCCTGTCTGAGCCTCCTGCAGCTACACACTCTGATACTGTGTGTGTGTGTGTGTGTTGGTGGGGTTATCAATGGATTTATCACCTGAACCTCAGGCATTTTATCTCCATTCTGTCTCTGTCACACACAGGAGTTCTGCCTGTTTTCTATCAGGAGTTATGTCCTTTGTTTCTCTGTGGAAAAAAAAAAAACTGACAAGCTATGTGTGCAATTTCATCAAAATGGTTTACATTTTTATTTCTTTATTTAGGTGTTAATTTCTATTTTCTGTAACTTCAGTTAAGAGCTTAAGTGTATTTCACTTTATTCCTGCGTGATCAAAGGAAATTTTGTCTGGAAACATGTTAGATTCTTATTTTTTTTTTTTTAAGTTTTGCATCAAACCTTTTGCTTTTCTGATTTATCAAAAATAAATCAGAAATGTTTGATTTTGGGTTATAAATAAAACTGACACTTGACTTTATTGATTTAACTTCCAGGTCCGTCAGTGTTCTAGATATGTGGTTAAACAACAGGAACTTTAATTTTGAAGGAAACTGATGAAAACAGACAAACTGTCTGAGGATTCATGAGGTTTTCAGCATTAATCCTCTCTGTGTGTTCGGGACGGGTTTGTTGGAGAAAGGTGTCATTCCTGGTGTTATCTGACACGGGTGTGTGTGTGTGTGTGTGTGTGTGTGTGTGTGTGTGTGTGTGTGTGTGTGTGTGTGTGCATCCTGTGCAGATATGGAGGCCAGGACTGCTCTGATTGGCAGAGCACCAAAGACAGCGGACACGGTGAGAGCGAGGCTGGAGATGTGGACTGGGAACCAGGAAGAGAGTCGCCCATAGACCCACAGCTGGAGGAGGGGCTCCACAACCTGCTCAACAACCCCGGTACACACACTCACACACTCACACACTCTCACACACACTCACACACTCACACTCTCACACACTCTCACACACACTCACACACTCTCACACACACACACACACACACACTCACACACTCACACACACACACACACTCACACACTCACACACTCACACACTCTCACACACACACACTCACACACTCACACACTCACACTCTCACACACACACACACACTCACACACTCACACTCTCACACACACACACACACTCACACACTCACACACACACACACTCACACTCTCACACACGCACACACTCACACCCACTCACACACACACACACTCACACTCTCACACACACGCACACTCACACTCTCACACACACTCTCACACACACTCACTCACACACACACTCACACTCTCACACACACGCACACTCACACTCTCACACACACTCTCACACCCACTCACACACACACACACTCACACTCTCACACACACGCACACTCACACTCTCACACACACTCTCACACACACTCACACTCTCACACACACACACACACTCACACACACACTGATCTGATCGAAGCTCATTTCAACAGCTGCTAATGGAGGCAAACAGAAACTCCATCAAATCAGGGTCGGCTACTGATGCCACTGTTGCCATGACAACAGAAACATACACTGAAACACTGAAGGATCGTTACGTTACTGCGTACGTTACTTTACACGTTACTGCGTACGTTACTTTACACGTTACTTTACACGTTACTGCGTACGTTACTTTACACGTTACTGCGTACGTTACTTTACACGTTACTTTACACGTTACTGCGTACGTTACTGCGTACGTTACTTTACACGTTACTGCGTACGTTACTTTACACGTTACTGCGTACGTTACTTTACACGTTACTGCGTACGTTACTTTACACGTTACTTTACACGTTACTGCGTACGTTACTGCGTACGTTACTTTACACGTTACTGCGTACGTTACTGCGTACGTTACTGCGTACGTTACTTTACACGTTACTGCGTACATTACTGCGTACGTTACTGCGTACGTTACTTTACACGTTACTGCCTGCGTTACTTTACACGTTACTGCGTACGTTACTTTACACGTTACTCCGTACGTTACTTTACACGTTACTCCGTACGTTACTGCATACGTTACTGTGTACGTTACTTTATATGTTACTCCGTACATTTCTTCATGATTCTCCATGTGTTGCTCTACATGTTAATTGTGCATATTAGTCTGTAATTCACAGCAGGTGTATAACGTGTGATTCACTTGGAGTAACGTACAGAGTACTTATTTGGTCAAATCATCATATTTTCTGCAGTGAAATCCCCCCACAGAATAATAATTACAGTTGACCGACTGTAATTGTCTGGTAAAACCTCAGCGGTCCGTACATTTCTCCATCCATACTTGGTGTGTTCCTCAGTACATTACTCCATATATTACTTTATATGTTCTTACATACTTCTCTCCATGAACGTTCCCCCTTGATTCTCTGTAAATTCGTATGTTACCTCTTAAGTTACTTCGTACGAAATGTACGGAAGAACGTACGTTTTTGATCAAATAACATACATACAACCTCTGTCACCAGGCTAGTCTAACTCTACGACCTGAACAGGACAGTGGTTCTCCCGGTGATCAATGTTGTGAAGGGACAGACAGCTTGAAAACCTTTGTATGAATAAAAGGACATCCAGTCTGTAGCCAATCA